>JACMZG010001863.1:62837362-62882362 GCA_018340805.1 Microvelia longipes | reverse complement strand
TTTATAAATTTGAGTGGTTCCATTTTCGACCAAAAAAAATTCGAGTCGATTTCAACGAGCTGGACGACTCAATCACTTTCGTTTCTTAACACTTTCTTCGCATCTCGCCGGCACTGATGATGGTCTGTCAAGTCTGAAAGCTGGCTCTGTCATTGTACTTAAACATCAGTGGAGAGACTTGTTTTTTATTTTTCCTTAAAAAAATTGGTCGGTACCCCTTATTAATTTAGGGGATGCCGCTTCCAAAAAATGTAAAACCATCCCTTCCTATAAGACTTGGGGATTCTAACCCAAATTATAGAAAACAGCTTTTCTCCCTTAGAAGTACAAACTTTCCATAAACTGGTCAATAAACTTCACATTTTATACCGTCTAGAGATAAACTCATTTTTCCGCTTTCTACTGGAATTTTTAAAAAAATAAAATTAGGTTCACCGGAAAAACTGAAACTGTGATTAAACAGAATTTGTCAGTTTAAGTATTTTTAGTCGAAAACACCTATTTTGTTATTATTTATTCATCATTATATGTTGGTTATCGTTACTCCTCAAAAATCTAGTATTAAGAGGATGAAGCACCAAGCCAATTTCCAATTAAAAGGATGAAGCACTAAGTCAATTTCTCATTAAGAAGATAAAGCGCCAAGTCAATTTCCTATTAAAAGGATGAAGCATTAAGTCAATTTCTCATTAAGAGGATGAAACATCAAGTCAATTTCTCATTAAGAGGATGAAGCACCAAGTCAATTTCTCATTAAGAGGATGAAGCACCAAGTCAATTCCCTACTAAGTGGATGAAGCGCCAAGTCAAATTCCTGTTAATCCTGGCATTGACGTAGCTCGACGCTGCTTGACTTTTTTGATTTTAGAAAAACCGAATTTTAATACTTGCAGTATTAAAAAAACTTATTATACCTATTTATCATGGAAAAGGAAATTCTCGTTACAAATTTCTACACGATTGGATTAATTTCAGATTAATTACAATTAATGTGTACTTCTAGTATCTGTAATAATAATAATTATATTTGTAATAAATACTTTAATCATGAAAGAAAAACTGCTAATAAGAAATCATTGTCAAAAACGATACTGATAAAAAAAATACGTGGGAGAGATTACAAAAAAATATTCAAAGTAAGAAAATTAAAAATAAAATCAATTTATAATAATCATCTATTGTACATTATTTGTAAAAGTTTCAACACCCGAGTTAAATTCGGGATAATATCGTTCCAGATAATCTTGTTTGGATACCGTCCAAGTATAAACTTCGTTTTCCTTTTTATTTGTCAAACATTAAAAATAATTTATCATAAAATAATGATTTCACTCACAAAGTGGATAAATATGTTGGGAAGGGAAATTGGGACAAAAATTAGTAACGCTTTTTTGTGTTAAATCAGTCATTTATGGCAGGTGTGGAATTAAATTGTGTAATAATTTCTTAAAGGTTTACAAGAGAGGTGACTATTTAAATAATTAAGGAAGAAACGCCAAGTGTAGGCGTATGAGATAAAAGAAATTTTATTTTTATCGTTAAAGAGGAAAATATTGATCTATTTCGTAATGAGGTTGGTAAAATTGACATATTATAAAAGTCCGAGAAATAAGTGAGAATTACTACTAGTATTTTATTTACTTTTAGTCTCACGTTTTAAATTTTCTTAACGATTTTGTGATATTTTATATTATATAAAATATCAATATCAATATTAAATAAAATATATTATATATTTTGTTAGTTTTACTCTTTAGTTTTAATTAGTATGTATTTAAAAGGTTAATTTTACTGCACAAAAAATGAGATAGAATGGATATAGGAAACTATAGACCCATTAGTTTATCCCCTGTGGTTTATACAATTTT
This sequence comes from Microvelia longipes, assembly GCA_018340805.1. NCBI lineage: Eukaryota > Metazoa > Arthropoda > Insecta > Hemiptera > Veliidae > Microvelia > Microvelia longipes. Next base: position 62,880,494 of record JACMZG010001863.1, on the reverse strand, counting down.
TATGACAATAATAACTAAGAGAATAAGCAACAAAATAGAACAAAGAATATCTTGCAATCAAACAGGGTTCAGAAAAAAATTCTCTACGCTGGACGACATATTAACCTTAAAACTACTCATAAAAAGTGCTCAAGAATATAATTTTCCATTGATTATTATCTTTATAGATTATGAGAAGGGATATGATAGTGTATATAGACGTTATAATTACATGTTTAAAGGAAGCTCAAGTTGATGAGGAGTATCTTCAAATTTTTGAGAATACCTTCAAAGGAACAAGGTTAGAAATAAGGTTGGGAAACAAGAAAAGGATATTAAAATTTAATAGAGGTGTTATACAGGGAGACGTGAGATCTCAGCTAAATTTTGTTAACACCATATATATTTGGATATATATGGCTATTTATCCTAATGGTATTAGGATAAATGGCTCAACAGACTGGCATTTGTAGATGATTACTTATTGTATATAGCGAATCCGATGTGATGAGGTAAAGTTCCGAGGTACATCGTACCTAATATTTTAAATTTATTTATCACTCAAAACATCTAAAAAACAAAAAAAGATTATTTTAATATGATTAAGATTTCAGATTTTTAGGATGAACACGATAATTTTCCTACTTAAGTAGTAGGTGAGAAAAACAACCATTAATTAATTAAAAAAGGGTCTACAGGACAATACATTTTGTGTATTCAATACACAAGGTAAAGTGTATCTCGCTGGAAAAAAACTAGCATAAATAGATATTTATGCAACAAGGGATGAAAGTAAGTTTTACAGCTCAAGTTAAAGTTTCGTCCTAAGGCAGCGCCGAAGGAAAAAACTTCATTAGCTCACGAGGCCGGTAGGCCAAGGGAGATAAACTAGTTAGCTCCCGAGGCTTGCCGAGGGAGATAATACGAGAGCTGAAAACTTTCATCCCTTGTTGCATATAAAATTTTATCTACGACTAGAGAACTAATACTAACAACTATTAATATATTCTTCAGCTCCTTAATTGTTATTGTGTTAGTTTAGTTTATTCTTACCATGTCAACTACTCTGATGAAGAGAGAATAAAGCCACTATCTTCACATTATTGTATTGTAAGCTGTCAATAGAATAATGTGTATTACTATACTTGTAATTTAAACATTAGCGTGTGTATATTGTATATTCTACCCGTAGTACCAACATAACACCGAAAAAAAATCCTAAAAATTTTACTAAAAAGTAAGTAAGTTGGCAAAACGTTCACTTTTCCTCCCTAGGGAGTAAAAGTACATTTACAGTGTGAGATAACAAGACTGTAAGGAGAAGTTACAATACAAGAAGTAGATAAAAGTGGTTTAGTAGTACATGCTGCGTCATCATTATTCAGTAAAAATTAATTACAATCATCGTAGACTGGCGATAAGATTAGAGTATTAAAAACAATCAACATTAAAAGACAATAAATATTATAGGGTTTAGAAATAAAATACTGACGTCATCCGTCCGAGATTTAAAAAACGAAAACAAAAATTCAGTAAATATATTTTTTTCTACTAAAAGATTGAAGAAAATTAATGTATAGATATGATTTAAGGGGATGAGTCAAGCGAATTTCTCTTCATTTCTCTTTTTTTTTATTTAATTACAAAAACAATTTTTGAAATTGGATACTCGCGATATTACAGGGATGAGTGGTTAATTTCAAGGAGAATTGATCCCCCCCCACAAACAAAAGTACATTCCAATTCATGGGTTAATAAAAGTAAACGCATATAATAGTAAACGCATATAGTAGTAAACGCATATAGTAGTAAACGCATATAGTAGTAAACGCGCATATATTAGTAAACGCAGTGGAAACGAAATATTTTGTTATTTGCTATTTTACTATTTTTATGAGTATTAAAAACCATTTAAATTACAATGATTGTTGTAATAACTAATTGTTGTTTAGCTTGATTGCCGAACTAAATACGGCATTGTTATGATTTTACGGCACTTTTGATAACTAATTCATTAAGCGTTTACGTTATCTCTCTAGGATGTAAAAAATCACCTCCCAAAAGATTTGTTTCAATACCTCCTAAAAGATAGTGCAGGTGCAATACAAATAATTTTTAAATTCTCGTTAATGAAAAAATGGGTTTGAGCTAAGTGTTTAAAGCAACAATTTTATGGTCTACCACTAAAAAAGTATTAATAAGTAATACTTGTAACTTATTTGAGAATCATATAAACATATTTTCATGATTTAAATAAATGTAAAAGATTATTACCGTTCGAAAGAGCATAACAAATACTCAATGCCAAATTACCTTTGAGAAATTTCGCAAACAAAAAATTATTCATGAATGGATTACGATATTAAAATATTTGTAACCGGAAATTTTCGAGTAATAACAGACCTTTCCCTACGATATTTGCGTAAAGAACACAAATGAAGGAGAGTACATGGAAAGGACAGTTTCTGATGTGACGCAGGGGTATCTTGTTTCCCCTGTATTCTTTAGTGTAACAACTGACGTCACAAGGATATAACTTGCCTCTTCCTTTGAGTGAAACGTCTGATGTCACAACTCCTTACAAATCTCCAAGCCCCATTGATTACTTAAGATAGCGTTATAGATAACGTCATTCGTCGATATTTTTAGCCATTTCCATATATTTTCAATAATATTCTTAGAAAGGAAATACTTCCCTAAATATTATCAATATTACAAATTACTGCTAAAATTCAACAAATATAACATACATCTGTGTGTGTGAAGACTTATAAACTGAAGGTAAAATAATTTATTTATCCAGCTAATTCTTCCTTTTTTTAACATCGTCAATTTAAGTCGATAAGCTACATTCTTAGAATTTGCAGATAAGATTAAGATAAAATTTCAAAAGAATCTTTATTTATAACAGTAGCTAATTGAGTTATAACATTTATCCTGTACCGCCTCCTCAGAAAACTTCAGTAAGTAGGCTTCAAGTAAACAACATCCCAAGTAATTTAAATAAAAAATTATCACTTCCAATAATACACATCAAAAGAAAAGATGAATTAATAATCAGTTTATAAATAAATAAAAAAATAAATACATCAAAGAGTATAAATACCTTTTCCAAAAACTGACACTAGGAAAAAATTACCTGTAACAAAAAAAAGTTTAATTTTAAATTATTTATGTATATTAAAAAACATGAATATGAATTGTGAATTTAATAAAGGCAAAATGTGGTTGATGAAGTAAATCTTGAATTTTTATCCCGGCTCATCTTGAGTCCGAAAATAAATAAAAATCTTAAGTTTTTGAATGTGGCTTTAATATATCTTATAATCATATTTCATATTATAAGATATATATTCATATATATATATTCATAATTCATATTATCTTATTTTTTCTAGTTTAATTTTATTTTTATTTATGCTGCTTGTTAATGTTTTTCATGGTTTTATGTAATGGATTCTTGCTGTATTTATCTTCTTCGCAAATTTTCAATAAAAAAATGTATGTTTAATAAGAAACAATCTGGTATTAAGAAAGTACAAATGTAAATAATTTTTTAAATCCATCAATAAAACATTGCAAATAAAACAATTCAAAAGTAAATTGGAAACTATAAATGAAAAATAGCGAAACTTAATTTACATAAAGATACAACTTAATAAAGAATACAACGGACTCTGACAAAATATTATTTATTCAGAGGTGTTCGGTCCATTGTTTGCGGACAATACTCAATGCAGGTAGCTAATGTCTATTCAATGGAGCTAAAGGAAAAAAAAAGAGAGAGAACAAATTTTAATAGAGATGAAACTAAGGAAGAAAATATGCGTGGGCAAACTAACACAATATAGGAGAAATGATTGAGATGTCAGAAGAAAAAAAGCAACTATATAAGTATTATGATTAACGACACGACATTAGTTAATTTCGACGTGAGAGTATGAAAACAATTTACAAGATTTTTTTATAGGGTGGACCAAAAGTTTTTTTAAGTAAAACTTTTGAAGTAGGGCAATTTAAAATAAAACCTGGAGTATTTATTTTGGGTTCAAGTAAAAGGAAAGAGAAAAAACAATTAACTTAACATAGATATATAGCTAAATTTAATAAAGTTTTTACTATATCCGTAGTGTTCGCAGAGTAGATGTGGGAAAAACAATACTTTCCCAGTAGTTCTGAGACTGTGCGATATCAGGTTCTCGGGACGATTATTTTAACACTTAAAAAAATCAAGCTGCTTCATGTGCTTTTGCTCGATCTTGCTACCACTGCAATAAACTCGCTTACCTCTTTTTGGAATGGAGATTATAGTAAAATGTTAAGATTACCTCAAATTAATTTTTAACGAATGTCGGTAAGTTATTGAAAGTGACTAAAATAGTGTGAAAAGTTTATAATAAAATGTAGAACGTCAATACAATAAAATAAAAATACAACAGTGAATTGACAAAAATAAAAAAGGCACTGATAAATATGCAACGATATGAAGCATATCTCTACGTGTTTAGTTTAAACGTTGCGGGTCCCGGGGGCAGACAGTCCGGGTTCGATCCCGGTCAGGGCCTCTAGGATTTTTCTCCGAGGGATGGAAATCTTTTCACGTGTCGTCCTTCGAAAGGAACATTAAGCCGGTGGTTCCGAGTCTGTGCGATGTCAGGTACTCGTAAAAGATCCCTAACCCTAAATGAACCTGGGTTTAGGCAAACAAAATTTAGGACCCTCAATAATAGTTTGTATTAAATATATATATTTCTGCCTTATGGTTTTGAAAGCAGGAAAGTCTCTTGTCTAGCAGTGGGACACGTGCTGTTTCTAGTTGAATCTAGAGAACGTTTTTAGAGTCAATATTTATATATATATATATATATAATATAAATATATATATATATATATATATATATATATATATATATATATATATATATATTAAACCCTTTTTTTAACAAAAACCACTTTCCCTGCCTCCTCCATAGCCCTAAACTTGTTAGCTCATTTTTCTAATGGAAATTCGCTAAAAAGGCTCAAAAAGACAACGATATTACCCTAAACAATAAATAAAAACACCGATAGTCTAAATAAATTAAGACAAACTCTTAAACAATTTAATCTTCTAAAAATGTAATTTAAATAGTCATTACTAACGCCACATAATTATTATTGTGAAATTAATATAAACAAATAATCCCTTTATTTAAGTGATAAATAATAAAAAAATCCCATACAAATTTACTATGGATTATAATTTTATTGTTAAATCTATATTCTGAATACAATGAGTACTTGGTTTAATTTATGTGTGATTTTGAAATAAGAAAATTCCGCCAGAGCGGGTATATTGTTCAAGACGCCATTTAATTTATAGCGACAAGGAAACTAGTAATCCAGCAAATTAATAATTATAATAAATTTACAATAAATAAATGTGTAAATAATTAATTTCTATTCATTAAGTTATTCATGGTAAATTAGGAATTAATTTGTCCACTATTCACTCTCTTTTTACCTTTTCTCATTTATAGCGTACAAATAGGGGAAAAGTGTGTGTTTGGACAAATATTTTTTTATTAGGTCATGAAATTTCATAGTTTTTTTTATTTGTATGTTTATCACAATTACAACAAGAGTGTACCTAGTGATATAGCTGAAATTTATTTTGACCTGTAAGTCATGTTAAAAGAAACAGTCCAGCGACAGCACTTTCTGGCTTGGACAGAGTTTAGCGTGCGTACACCAGGCCTATCTTAAGTGAAAGGACATTAATAAATAATTAAATGAAAATTCTCTCCACAAAATAAAAACTTTATTGGCAAAGCGCTTTCAACCTTGCTAGAGGCCATCATCAGTGCAAAACCGTTGAAGAAATAAAAGAAAGACGAGTGAGTCTAATGATTTAGCTTTAGATATTAGATTCAAACTCCAATGGTTTTGCACTTCAACGGTTTTGCTCTGATGATGGCCTCTAGCTAGGTTGAAAGCGCTTTGCCAATAAAGTTTTTATTTTGTGAAGAGGACTTTTAATTTAATTATTTATGATGAACTCCATTTTCAAGACGGACATTAATAAGTTATTTAAACAATAACCAAGTCCGTCAATGTACGCACGGTAAGCAACTGTTTATTTAATTATCTAATGTTCTCCTCGCCGTCTAAGACGTCAGTGGGCCACTGACGTCTTATACGGCGAGGAGGGTTATCTGGAATGATTCTTGAGGAAAGGTTTTGGATAAGAGGATTGTTATGATCGTCGAGGTTGTTATGAAGTAGGGCGTCGTGGATTTTTTTATAACGTGAAGATATATACTCTTGGACATAAGAAAACAAAATGTTTAAATATTCATGCAACGAAATATGATCGGATCAGTTAGCGACTCAACACTCTACACCTTTTCCACATTTATATGAGAAGATATTAATTGTATTTGAGAATAATGACTTGTATTTGAGAAAATATCGAATGTAAATTAGATTAGTCGGTTGAATTTGATAAAACAACAAATGCAGTTGAGAATAGTCAATTTTATTTGAGAAAGCATTATATAAAATTGAGAATTATTTAATTTCATTTGAGAAGTTGTTAATTGTATTTGAGAAAATTATCCAAATGACAATCAGCTGTGCTTGATGAACCGATTTTCATGTATGATGGCTTTTTGGATTCGTCCTATGCCCTATGTAGTGCATTCCTAGCTCAAAAAAATTATTGATAATTTGAACTCCTAGGAGTTGATTTACTAGGAGTAGAGACCATTTTCGAAGGTTTAGGACCATGTTTTCCCCATAACTTAAGGATTTAATGTTGGTTAAAGTGAGTTGTTCCACCCTGTATATGTTTCATTGCTCAACTATAACCTAACAAGGTATAATTGTATTTAAGAAAAATAGAAATGTAAAAATTGGCCGAATTGGAGTTTCTCATTATCAAATCACAAGTTCTCAAAAACATTTAATAAATTCTTAAATAGAATTCACTGCTCTCAAATTCATTTAATGCCTACTCAAATACAACTGACTGTTCTCAAATTCAATTGATGTTTTCTAAAATATATTTTTCTAATCTCAAATACAATTGATATGTTCTCAAATAAACATAACAGTTTCTCAAATAAAATTGGAAAAGGTGTAGTAGTCCCACGACAGGTAGTTGTTCTTTAAAAACAATATTTTATCTCAATAAAAGTATCACATTCGTTTGAAATTTGAAAATCAAAAAAACAAAGCTAAGTTTAAGTTTTTTTTAATACTTAAGGTAAGTTTCTTTCTTCATGTTTCACGATTTTTGACGGATTACAAGTGTTTCGGCAGCATCAAGCGAGGACGCTTCAATCGGTGAACACTAACAATAAAACAGATTTATTCACTGCCTGTAAGCGAGAAAAACGAGTCCAAAAAAGTACTGAAATATAAATTTTGTTATTTCCATATTAAGTGAGTTTAAGAGGTGAATATAGCAAATCCGATAAGTTAAAGGGTATATTATATATATATATATATATATATATATATTATATATATATATATATATATATATATATATATTTTGTTCCTAGACGTTTCTATGGGGCACAATAACATTCGAACCCTTTCTAGGATTGAAATGAAACTTGGTACGAAAATCAACCTTATTAATGTCCAGAACCCTATATTTTATCAAATATGTGTGACGTCAATAACCCACATTAATGACCCCACAAACATTTTAAAAAAATAACAAATCTTCATATAAAATTTTTTTACACATGTACTACTACGTACGGTTAACAAAAAGACTAAGTTATATTACATTGTAAGTTAAGGTTATATTAATTGACATAAAACATAATGTAAACAATCAAGTTTTTTCTCTAATACATTAGAAAATTGGCTTATATCGTGGCAGTATGCCACTTATATAAACCACTAATATCACAAACTGATAAAGTACAACAACCACGTGGCCGCAATAGGCTGAAGGCCTACAGTTAATTCTACGAATCACAACCTATATATAGAGGAACCTGATCATTATTCTTCGATTCATTACGCTTCCCTCGGATTAAAGGTTTTTTATGTTAAGTATAATAATAATAATAATATCCTTTTATTTGAAAAATTACATAGTTAAAAAAAATAAATTTACAATTTCATAGATTAAAATAAAATATCTTCTTTAAAAATATTTTTCCAAATCCAAAATAGAGACTCTAAAGGGTTGGAGGATAATTTATAATTATCCTATTCGAATGCTCTGTTCCATGAAATAAACAAAATTTAAAATGATACATTTCTTCTTCAGCATAAATCTAAAAATTAAATTCCTTTTTTTAATTATTTATTTATTATTATTTTATTTAATTTTTGTGTATATACACTTGACAGCGTATATCTATGAGCCTTCTCCACGCTATACTATTATAAGCTACTCTATGCCATGTTATACTATTTTTTTCTTATTAAATTCCGGAGGAAATAGTTTCATGGTACTTAGACCTCGTATGTGGGTCCATTGTACCTGATTTTATACTAAAGTAATTTATACTTTAGTATAAATTTTTTTTAAGTATTTTATCAGATCTCCCCTCTGCAGCGCAGTTCTTTTTCAAGAACTAAAGCAGAGGGTACTTTATTGTAACAACTTTGTGTAACTCTTTAGTAAAAAAAAATAAATAAAGGAATTTAAAAATAAAATAAAAACTTGATATAAATGTATAAAATTTATATTAAGAATAAATTACAATATAAATTTTCATTACAACTAATTATGGTTGTGTTAAACCCCCAATGGGGTGTGTTTCTCAGCTACGCTGCAAAACTCAGTTACTTTTTGCCTAATAATTAACAATAAGTTTTATCAAGACAGCATTGTCAACTAAAATAATCATTTACAGGGCTACCAGCAAAAGAGAAAATATTAAGCCGTATTTAATTGAATTTCAAATTATAAGTGGAATACAACTGATGCCATTTGAAAAATATCACACATTCTGATAGATCGGCATTTCTAAACTCAGCCTAACAAGCACTTTGGGTCTTATCTAAAAAGCCTATTAAGTTAATTAACTTTGGACTGATTAAGAAATTTGATATTTTATCTCAACCTAATTCTTTGTCTAGTTCTAAATAAGAAAATTTTTATTTCACTTCATTAACCTTATTATATAAAGAAATATAAATCCAACAGTATAGACAAAACCTTTAATAAGTACAAATAGGGGTTGACTACTCCTGGACAAAAAAATGAAATGTTAAAAACTGAAATGGAAAAAATAGAATACTAATATTTCATAGGGTAGATAATAGTATGGCTAACACGGCTTTATGTACAGGAGTTGCCTAACTAAGTTTAAACCTTGGCAAATAAGTTTAAGTACAGAAGGAATTGTGACAAAATAGGCAAAAATATAATAATAAGTTCCCTTGGGAATTATAAAGCTGAATGATTCCCTGGTATTTTTGTCCATCCGAAGTCCAGGTTTTGATTGTAGCAGGGACCAGACACCATTTTTTTTAATGTACACTATAAAAGCCAGCATGCAACAAATAGTTGCATGCTCTGCCCTCTCTGCAGCGCAAAGCGCAAGCTTTATAGCAGAGAGGTAGCCTTGTTTTTTTTATATATATATTATGTGCGTCATGTAAATATTGTAAATTAATTATTTTAATAAAGGCATTTAAAAAAAAAAAAAAAAAAAAATAAAAAAAATAATCTACAACTTGGAGCATATTTTGAGTTTCTTTTTTTATGTGTAACTTCTAATTTCTAAGACATATTTTTCCTAAGTTATAACTTTTAGGCCCGTATTCGAAGACATTTTCCTTACCTAAACCTAACATTTTCCTAAGGGAGCCCTTGAGGAAAATGTTAGGTTTAGGTAAGGAAAATCTTTTAGAGCTCGTTATTGGGCTGTTGTTATAGACTCCCAAACCAATCACCTAGTAGGTTTACCTGCTCAGCCTATTGACTAACTTCAACCATTCTTAATAAAAAATCTGATTTCTACGTTTACAATATTGTTTTATAATATTCATTTTTTGAGATAATTTTTTTTTTTCATTGAAAAACCTAAACAATATATGTCTTTTGGTTTAAAATCTAGGTCTATAAATCAAAAGGGGCATTTGCACACTGTTTACTGTTTTATTTCATGTTTTATATCAAAAGATAATATAACGACAAAACCAAAACATGAATTCTAATTACTTACTTTTGGCAGAAGAAAGACTTAGGCCCATATTCAAAGACATCTTCCTAACATTTCCCTAACATTTTCCTAACATTCTCCTAACATTTTTTTAACATTCTCCTAACATTTTCCTAACATTCTCCTAACATTTTCTTAACATTCTCCTAACATTTTCCTAACATTTTCCTAACATTCTCCTAACATTTTCCTAACATTCTCCTAACATTTTCCTAACATGCTCCTTAAGGAACAAGGAAAATGTTAGGAAGATGTCTTTGAATCAGTATAATGCACCCGAATCTTGTATTATTTTATACTTTTTTAAATTACTATATACACCCATAAATACACCGTCTTGATATCTCCCCATTCCCACACTTATTCCTCCTATTTCTAGTTTTCTTTTTAGGAATTAAAAAGGAGTAAAACGACTTCTATATTGTTACATAATGCACTCCATCAGCCCAACAGCATAAACAACATTTTTGATCGCATACATCTATTTAATTGAATTATTTTCATATTTTCATCTAAATATATTATATTTTTAATAATACACGCAAAAAATCTACTTGCCAGAAAAAAATACAAATCAAAATTTATTTTATCTTAACAATCTTTTTATCATAATACTACTTATAAAGTAGGATTTTTCTATAAGGTAAAAATAAATAAGACTCTAACTTTGTGAACTTCAAACAAATAAACTTCACACGAAGTCAGGAAGACTTAAAAGAAAATAGTACATAAAAATCTAAATTAAATAAATATTAAATGACTGACCTTGTTCCATTGACCATATCTGGTCAATGGGTTCTTTTGCAAAAATTATCTATTTCACTCTTTTTTTACTTTTAATATAATTTATTAGTTCTGATTTTGATCGCGGATCAAAAACTAGACAGAGGTGATTTGTAGACTTCTGTTCAATTAGTGCTAGATTTAAAAGGTAAGTGTTAGTAGCTTGATTTATTAATGCAACTTTTATGGCACCTTGGGTTCGTCTTTCGTAACCAACATTATACAAGAATGGTTCTTATTCATCAACTGTCAATCTAAAACATGATTTTTACAAATTCACAATTATTTTACTTTAAATAAACGATTTGAAGTTGATTTGGATAATCATGCTTGTAAAAAAGACGTGACATATTATCCAATAGTTATAGTCTAGTAATCTACGTTGGCTTTCGCGGTTTCTGTTAAAAAATTTAAGGTCTTCTGATGGTGACCGCGTCAGCATACGTAACCTTCAATACGATTTTTGTGTGAAATTAGTCCCATGGAAGAAATTTAAGCAAAGAAAATTTACGAACGAAGACAGCGGTCTGTCAACTTAGCACACGTATCCAATCAGGATGTGTCGTCCTGAAGATGCTTCTTTCTGTAGAAGCGATACGTCGAATTTATCATCTGAACTGAAACGGTCATAACCGAAAAACCTTAAACGTCAGTCCTTATCTAATTTTAAAATAATTATTTTCCAGAGAGTTTATTTACAAACAGAACAAGAAAAAATAAAACATCCTAAAAGACTTAAGTAAAAAGGTAAAGATTCCTAAGAGACCTGGTTACCTGGTAAGAGGCGTAGTCTAGTTTGGTTGCCTGGTAAGAAGTGTAGTCCTAGTTTGGTTACCTTGTAAGGAGTGTAGTTTGGTTGCCTGGAAAGGTTTAGTTTTGTTACCTGGTGATAGGTTTGGTCTAGTTTTGTTATCTAGTAAGGGACGTGGTTTAGTTTGGTTACCTGGTGATGGGTGAGATCAACTTGGCTAACCTCAGTACGTAAGCAAGATTACCAGCAGTACTAAAAGGTTTGGTATCCGGAATGCCCGAACAAATCCATTAATTTAATTACTTATGTCTTCTTCAACAGTATCAAAATTAAAAATAATTGATTTTTCAAAACTCACTCTTCGCTCTTAAAACTCAGATACATTACAGCCATTAATTATAAATTTTGAAAAAAATGATAAATGACGTGCTGACAAACTGCTACTGCGCTTTTAAATATTTCATCCATTTTTTTTTTGTGAAAAGAAAATAAATATAATAATTACGCGACTTCTGTACTTTCATAGCAATAAATCAAGTCCCTTGCTTAACAAAATAATTACTCAGGTTTTAAAAAATAAATAATAGATAAAATAAAAAATTAAAAGAAATATGAAATTTTTCAAAATCATTAAAAATAATAAGTACGTGCGATGGTATGGATCATTTTTTCGATGGAATCGCTATTTGGCTTTTTAAAGTCCTCTATGATACTTTAATTGCAGGGTTTCAAACGTTATAAATGTAGGATTTTTTTCCGAACTGTGAGAAAATAAAGTGTAAAGGTGTCCGGTAGGTTATTAAGACGTCGAAACTTCATTATGACGTACGGTACGTCATTAAGACGTACATGAGGTGTCGAATTCATCGGATTCCGGTTTTTTAATGCACTCGAATAATTAAAGTTAAAAGTCGGAATTTCTCAGTGCTACCAATAAGTACTATCTATGAAACATTTGTTTCTTAATTTTGTACAAAAAAAAGAATAAAACTTATAATTAAAATTGAAGTGAGAAAAAAAGTTTCTTTGAACTTAATTTCAAGCATTAACTGCTTAATGGATATTTTAACTTAATTATTTTTTTAATCGTTGACAAGTTTTAAACTTGGGAAAACTTACAATAACTTGATTAAACACGGTAGCTCATACATGTAATCAATCTGTCAAAAATACACCCCGTTAATTATTATACTTTAATAATTATTTATTAACTTATTTTTTTAAGTTGGAAATTCTTAGTGCTTAATTTAATGAAGTTAAAGTTTGTAAGTAATTAAGCACTAGGCATCCTTGAAACTACCTTGAAGCGTATTCTTGTTAAATTTAACAGTGTCATAATTATTTTTAAATGTTCATCTCAGTGACGGAAGACCGGAAAAAATGCAGTTTTATAGTTTACTGGGACTTTGAAGTTGTTTCAAAAATGCAAAAAAAATAATTTATGAGATAAAATCAATTTAAAAATCTTGTTTAAGAACTATAGGTAAAGAGGTTTATTAAAACAAGGGTAGGTCAAGTTAGACAATATAATACCTACAATTTCAATTTCACTTTTTCTTTTCAAATCCGAAACCGAGATTTTAACCAGTGCATGGCCCGTTTAGGCCATGCGTAAATCTAACTTTCATGGCCGAAAAAAATGGTTATACTTTAAACCCATGTTAATCTATTTTGTTTTTTATTTATTTTACTCACACACACACAGATACATACACACATACACACACACCATATATATATATATATATTATATATATATATATATATATATATATATATATATATATATATATATATATATATATATATATATATATATACATATATATACATATATATATATATATATATATATATATATATATATATATATATATATTATATGTATGTATATATATATATATATATATATATATATATATATATATATATATATATATATATATATATATATATATATATATATATATATAATGTATGTATATATACATGTATATATATATATATATATATATATTATATATATATATATATATACATATACATTATATATATAATATACATATATATATACACAGAAACAGGTGTTTCCAAGCTGACGTCAAGTTTTACACTACTCCAGTCGGCTGAAATATAAATCCTTTACAGCCTGGACATAATCATTTTAATACTTAAATAATAATTTCTCGATTGTCATAAGCATACTTAACGTCTGTTTTAAAAAATTAAAAATAAAAAAAACCAAATCAGACTTGAAATATTTTAAGTAAACAACGTTTAAATACAGGTTATAATCTTAAAATGATGTGATTTCAAAAGAAGATCTCCATATTGTATTTATTTTAATTGTCCGCCATATTGATTCTGATGTTGACAAACCCACTGCGTTCCATTAGATCCAATGTTTTTGGACCAATTCGACTTTTGGTCATTATGCGAATCGATTATAAAGTTTTTCAAATGTCAATTTTTTAGGTTAGAAATCAAGTTTTTTTTTCTCAGCTTTGAAAGTAAAAAAAGATGCTTTAGATAAAAAATAAATAAAGAAGAACATCGTCCGATGATCATAGGATGTTAGTTTTTATAATAATGGGATTTTGAAATCCAAATCATGTTTTTTATACGACTTTGATCTCTTATGTTGAAAAATAATCAAATATACGAACAACATATAAATAAATCATTCGAATTGTAGGTCCTTATGTCCCCATACTGTCCTTTAGCGAATTTCCTTTGGGAAAATTCGCTAATGGGATAGTTAGCATGGCGAATGTCGAATTTCGAACGTGGGCAAAATTCGTTTCAGAGTTCTTTAAAAACGAAAAATAGGCGTGTTTTGCCAAAGGGTAGGCAAAACTTTATATAAATATTGTATCGTGGTGTATCGGATACGATACACTGTTTCAACACACTATATCAGGGGTTTGGAAAATTTAAAAAAAAAATCGGGGACGGGGTACCTCAGGACTTTTCCTCATTATATTGGATTCGCTTCGCTCATCCTCCCAGGTACGGAATCGCTTCGCTCGTCCTCAGATGGTAAATACCTTGGTTTCATTTCCAAAGGTCATTACATCCAGGCACTAAACACGCTCGATGCTGCTTAACTTTTATGATCTTAAAAAAAATCATAGATAGACTTGTTGTATTATAACAAAACTTAGTACACTTATTTATTACGTCAAGGGGTACACTTGTACCAAATTTTAACTTAAGTGACACATTTTCCGATTATTTACAATTTTTAAAAAAAAACTTATACAAATCATTTGATACTTAGCACATATGTTAGTCATATAAATGGCTACATGCGTGCCAAATTTCAATCAGATCGCATCAATTACCCGTGTTTTATGATTTTTCGGAATTTTTGACTAAGTCATTATTGCGGGTTAATGACGTAAAAAATATATTTTCTGAATAGTACAACTACTGCGGTAGAATGATTTTTGTACAAAGTTTCAGCTATATAGCATAAATACACTAGGACCTACGATGATAACAGCCGACACATAAACATACATACAGACAAAAAGCTTTGCGAAAACCACTTAGGACGCCTTAAAAACGCCTGAAACGCATATTCCGTTTTTATCCTAGTTTCATATATATATATATATATATATATATATATATATATATATATATATATATATATATATATATATAATATATATATTATATATATTAGGATAAATATATATATATATATAATATATATATAAATATATATATATATATATATATATATATATATATATATATATATATATATATATATATATATATATATATATATATATATATATATATATATATATATATATGGATTATATATGAATATATATATGAAAGATGAGTCTCCTCAAAGCAAATGCGAGAGGGAGGAGGCTGCATAAAAACCTTTGTATATTTGAATATATACTTATATTTCAATGCTTCCTCATTTTTAGTAAAGTATATCATTACACCATTTGTCATAAATCGGTTTAAAATTAGATTGTGATCTCAATAACCGCATTTAAATCGCTAACAAGGATACAAGTTAAATACAAATATAAATAACAACAAATACAAATTAACGTAGTCTGAATCACAACAATTGTCATTAAATATATGCAGTCACTGCTTATAAATTATTTAAAAAAATCATAAAGTTAAATTTAATACCTTATTAAATTTGCAGGATTAAAATAGAAACACAATAAACAACGCTACGTCGAGTAATTGATGCTGTAATACGATACTGCAAGCAAGGAATTACATCAAATAACTTTATATAAGTCAATTAATAAAATTAGAAAAAAAATCACAATCGAAAAAAAAATCAGCAATAGTAATAAAAAAAAAAATGTGCACAAATGACTTAAAAAATATTCCAAAAAATGTGGCTAATACAAACTTTTGTAATCATTAATTGTGAACATAGCACATTAATAGTAGAGAATAAATGTAAATTATATATGTTTATAAATAAAAAAAAAAAAAATTTAAAAATTTAATTATTTTTAATTTAAATCAAGAAAATTATCTTATGTTGTTTTATTATAGGTATATTAAAAATATACTTATTATACTATGGTATGACTTAAACATAAGGACGTAGTTTACGGAGTATGTTATGAACTTTTTATTTAAGTTGACTACATGTTAGTTGGAGATTACTAAGCTCATATATCTTTACTATTAGTTGTCCGCCTCAGGCGTTTAAATAGCTGTAATTGTATTAGGTTTCTTAGTTCATAAAACGCTGCGTTTCGTTAAGTATGTTTGTAACTAGGTATAATAAGTTGCTTCCATGCTAAGTATATGGATACGTTAACTGGACGCTTTGTTATTGTTCAAGTTCATATTAAGAACAGTTTGCAAAAAAGTGTACTTTACATATGGATATTACAATTTTTCATCTTTTTAAGAAATGTATACATGTCATTTTTAATTTATTTAAAAGCACAGGATGGGACTGAAATAAATTAAAAATGATAAACAATGGTGACGAATACTAATAATATTAATATACATGTCATTCGATAGAAATTAAACTAACGCTGATAAATATATGAAAATAGACACGTTTCTTGGTTTTATAAAAGAATACAATAAATTTCAAATCAGTCAAAACATTTTTTCGCGTTTTATGCATTTTGAAATTTATCTAATTGAAAAAATAATCGTATAGAGTTAAATTTAGTACAAGTGTATCCTTGTACGAAATTACTTGTTGAATGAACTTACCGTCTGAGAACGAGAAAACGTGTTCTGAGGACGAGCAAAGCGTGTTTTGAAGACGAGCAAAGCGTGTTTTGAGGACGAGCAAAGCGTGTTTTGAGGACGAGCAAAGCATGTTCTGAGAACGAGCAAAGCGTGTTCTGAGAACGAGCAAAGCGTGTTATGAGGACGGGCAAAGCGTGTTAAGAGGACGAGCAAAGCGTGTTTTGAGGACGAGCAAAGCGTGTTCTGAGAATGAGCAAAGCGTGTTCTGAGAACGAGCAAAGCGTGTTCAACGAGCGTGTGTATGAGGACGGGCAAAGCGTGTTAAGAGACGAGAGAGACGAGCAAAGCGTGTTCTGAGAATGAGCAAAAGAACGAGCAAGCGTGTTCTGAGCAAGCGTGGAGAACCAAAGCGTGTTATGAGGACGGGCAAAGCGTGTTAAGAGGACGAGCAAAGCGTGTTCTGAGAACAGCTAAATTTTTAATATTTCCCATATTTATACCGTGGGTATATAGGAAAAGTATTGTATGCTAGAGAGTTGAAACTTGGTATAAAAATCAATTTTTAAGGCTAGTTGTGCTATCCGGAAAATAATTTTTTTTATGACGTCACTAACTCACAAAATGACAGCAAAAATTTCGAAAATTCATAAGAGGCGAAAAAATTTGTCTACGGTTTGAGATTTGGCACGCATGTGGTGAGGAAAAGTTCCGAGCTACCCCTATCCATTTTTTTAATAACTCTATTGATTATTCTTAACAACAAACATTTATTTGACATAGCGAATAAAAAAATGTAAAATTAGCATGGAAGCTTAGTTACAATACCTGGCAGAGTATTATAAACATTTTATAATAAACATCAATAATGTATGAGACGAGAAGTTGAACTAGACAACTACGATCTAATATATATTTGAAACAAATATAATTTATTTAATTTCGTTGTGAATTTACAACACTAGAAAGGAAAGCAGATCATTAAAGCATTGTTTCAGTGTCGTCTCTTTGTATTTATTGTCGAGAATTTGAATTTTTAACGCATAAAGAGAAAAAAATGTTTTTTTTTTTTTTTAAACAAGTTCTTTATTGGCAAAAGTATACAATATTTATTTTGTGTTAACCGGAGCCATATTTTATTTATTGGTTTGGGGTGATTTGTGCCTCTTTATTTTTATTTTATTTATTAATTTTGGTATTAAATTTGGTTATTTTTTGGGGGTGTGAGGGGGTTTGTTTGGGTTAAGGATAATTTCCAATTTTTTGGTTTGGTTTTTTTTTTTTTTTTTTTTTTTTTTTTTTTTTTTTTTTTTTTTTTTTTTTTTGGAGGATTTGCAAAAATGATATTTTTGATGGTGTTTTGAATAGGTTTGTATTGTAAAGGGATTTTGCAGGAGTGTCAAAGAGGGTTTCCTATGCAGTCTGTGGACTGACTTTTGATGAATCAACCTGGCATTTGCCTGTGAAATTGAGGGAAACCACAGAAAACCTCAATTAGGTTGATCGGACACGCGGGTCCTGGTGTAAAGGTTATATTATTTTATTTTTATTTTTTTTTTTTTTTTTACGTTTGGGGGTTTAGTTGTTAGGGTTCGTTTTCTAGATTTTTTGAGGCTAAGGGGAATAGTTTTTTTTATTTACGAAGTGAAGTTAATTTTGAGAAGAGTAGAGTCTTGATTTTTTCAGTCTTGTCTTGGATGTCTTGAATTTTGACTTTCTGATATAATTTTGATCGTTCTGTCTTGTATTTGGGACAGTCTAGTAGAATATGTTCTACGGTCTCGTCTATTGTGGGGCAGGTGTGGCATACTGGGGAGTCGCTTAATCCTATCTTGTAATGGTATTGTATGCATCTCGCATGTTGACTTCTTAATCGGTTAATTTTCACGATATCTCCTCTTGTTAATCTTGATTTCCAGAACCATGGTTTGGCAGGAACTTTCTTGATGATTTCTTTGAAAGTTTTACCTTTTTCAGGTTCTTCGTGGAGTTTTGATATTGAAGTCTTCTAACATTTTCTTTTTTTGATATTGATATTATATCTCTTGCTGGTAATTTTATATCTGATGGTGTTGCTGGATTTTTCGCAAGATGATCAGCTTCTTCGTTTCCTTGAATTCCTGATGTGCTTTCACCCATATAAAATCAATTTCCTTCTTCATTCTTGTTAATTCGCTTATTTCTTGCAGGATATGCATGCATATGTGATCTATTTTGTTAGATAGTGTTATGTTGGATAGTTTTTTAAGGATACCTTGATTGTCGCAAGCAATAGTGTATTTGTTTTGATTATTTTGTAATGATTTTATGTATGTGAGTGTTTGCAAGATTGCTAAGCTTTCTAATGTGAATATGTTAGTGTACTGCGGGCATGAAAACTTTGACAATTTTCAGTTGTAAATCGTAATATGAGTAACCAGTTTTATCTTGTTGTTTTGATCCGTCAGTGAAAATTACGTAAGTGGTTTGTGGATGTAGGTTGTATAGTTGATCTTGAAAAGTTACGTTGTTGTAAGGATAAGAAAGTTTTGGTATGTTTATAGAAATTGTTTGGTGGATGTGTTCAAAAGAAGTTTGATGGATTGGAAGTAATTTATTTTGGTATATACTTTGGTTGAGGTAAGTTGTAGGAATTGGTAGCTATTTATAAGTATTGGGGGAGATTTATGTCGCCAATATCGATGATTATTATTTATTTATTGGTCAATTTGTCAATAGTTGTCATAAAGGGGATTGTTGAGAGTATAATTTTATAATGTGTTTGTCACTTAAATATTGTCTTCGTATGTCAAGTGGAGGTTCTGAGCATTCAGTATGTATTATTGTTATTGGTGTAGATTTGAGATAACCCATGCATATTCTTAAAGCTCTGTATTGCAAACGGTCTAGTTTTAAAAGTAAGTAATGTCTGGCATTGCCGTAAATGGGTGAGGCAAAGTCTATGCATGCCCTTATTGTTGCTCTATAAAATGTTATTAGTGTTTTGGGTCACATCCCCATGCTTTATTACTGACCGTTTTCATGATGTTAAGGTATTTTTCACATTTTAAATTATCGTATGTATATGGTCTTTCCAAGTCAGTTTTTGGTCTATAAAGAGTCCTAAAAATCTAACGGTTCTTTTTCTTTTTATTCTTATATTGCCAAAATTAATTTCATCATCTAAAAGGACATTGTTGCGTCTTGTAAAGATGCAACATTCAGATTTGTCTTGGGACAGTTCTAACCCAGTGAGTCTTGTCCATTCTTGTATTTGTCTAAGTGAGTTAGTTAGGTCAGTAATCATGTCATTTATTTTTTTGTTTATGGTGTATATAAGTATATCGTCAGCAAATTGAAGTATTTTTACGGGAAGGGTGATAATTTCTTCCAGGTCAAGTATGTATTATGTATAAAAGTGGGCTTAAGATGGCCCCTTGAGGGACACCTCGTCTTGTTGTTCTACGTCCAATAGTTTGTCCATTAACTCGAAAATAAGGATTCTGTCGGTAATTAATTTAATTACAAAACTTGCTGTTTGTTGTGGTATATCTAATCGTAACAGTTTGTGGTAAAGTACAGTTAAATCTACGTTATCATAAGCTCCTGTAATGTCTAGTAAAAGAGATAATACTGATTTTTGTTGAGTAAATGCACTATGTATGTCATTGGTTAATTGTGTTTGGCTTTCTAACGTTGATTTATTTTTTCTAAAACCCTTTTGTGAAAAAGCTAGTTTGTCATTAGATTCCAACCACCATTCTAATCTATTTTTAAGTATTCTTTCGAATGTTTTGAGCATGCATGATGATAAAGATATTGGTCTATAATTTGATGCTATGTCAATAGTTTTACCCGGTTTTTTTATTGGTAGTATTATGTAAGTATGCCATGAGTCAGGGATTTGTTGAGAAGTCCAAATATTATTGAATATTTTTAAGAGAATTTGTTTTGATATCGTTGGTAAGTGATGAATCATGTCATAGTGTATATTGTCAAAACCAGGAGCAGTATTGCTGTGTTTTATAGCAGCATTTAATTCAGTTATAGTAAAAGTATTGGTTAGTATGTGATTATCGTTGTTTGGGATATACGGTGGAATTTTGTTAGTCACTGACGGAGGGGCAAGTTTGTCCATGAAGTCTTCGAGCCATGGTCCTGTATTAGTATTGTAGTCGTTAGTTTGAGTTTTGTTTAATTTTCTAAAAGATTTCCAAACAGATGAAGGGGAATCTTTTGTAAAATTTAAGCTGTCACAGTATTTTTTCCAACTATTTTTTTGTTTACGTTTTAATGTTCGTCTAAATTTAGCATTTGCTCTTTTGAAATCAATAAAAGTTTGTAAGTTAGGGTTAGTATTATAGTTTTGGTAAGCTGTGTAACGATCGTCTTTGTATTGCTCACAAGTAGAGTCCCACCAATAAATTAAATTTGGATATGGAGTGGAGGTAATTTTTCGTATTTTTATTTCAGGAATAGATTTTTTGCATGCGTTGTTTATGTCCTGTATAAAGTCATCGTAAGTTGGTTGGAGATTGTTATCTAATCTATTTTGAGTCAAAGTTAGTAAAGTGTCATGGTATTCTGTCCAGTTAGCTTTGTTAATATTCCAGCGTCTTGCAGGGTATCGGTATATTTTGGGTATATTAGATGGGTTTGTTTCTATTATTATAGGAAAGTGGTTGGAACCATGAGGGTCGTCTAAAATTCCATGTAAAGTCTGTTGCTATGGTGTTTGAAGCTAGGGAGAGATCAAATGTAGAGTTGGTTTTTTGGTTTATTTTTGGAATATGAGTTGGTTTGTTATCGTTAAATTATTGTATTTGTATCTTCAATAGCCTTCAGTAAATTGTCTCCTTTTAAGTCAGTGTAGGTACATCCCCAAGCAGTGTGGTGGCTGTTAAAGTCTCCTAATATTAGGTATGGGGTAGTTAAGGAATTGAATAAATTAAGCCATTGGTTTGTCGTTATTTTGTTAATTGGTGGGTTGTATAATGAAACAATATTTAATGTTGAGTGTTTATAAGTTATTTGTATTCCTATAATGTCTCTGTGTATGTGTGGTATGTTATGAAGTGGTTTGTATTGTATATTAGATTAATTAATATTGCGACTCCACCGCCCTTTCTGTCGTCTTGTCTGTTAAAAGATAGTAAATTATATCCTTTAAAGGTGATATTAGTTTGTTTGTCAAACCATGTCTCAGAGAGACATGCTATGTCTATATTGGATGTGTGTATAAGAGGTGTTCGAGAACGTGTTTTTTTATTATTTGCTGATCTAATGTTCCACTGCAATATCCTAAACGCCCGCAAGTTAAACTTGCGAGCATTCAGGATACTGCAGTGGTTGTTTGTTTTGTTGGGAGGCTTAGCCATGTTATGGTGAGTTAAGTTTAGAAAGTATTAAGTTTTTTATAGTATTATCATCTATATGAGTTTGAGTAATATTAGTATGTAATTTTAAATATGTTTTTGTAACTTCAGTTATAATGTTATAATATGGTGTTGATTAATATCAATATTATAGTGTTCGGAAGGTGTCGATGGTTTATAGGGGTTTGACTGAATCAGTCCTCCCGGTGTTTGTTTAGGATTAACAGGGGTTTGGATGTACAGGTTGTTATTTGGGGCTGTATGATTAAGTTTTTGGCGTTTAGGATTTGTTTTTGGGGATGGGTAAGATTTTTGCATTGGGTATTTACGAGTTTCAGTATTTATGATTGGGTTGGAAGGAGTACTTTGGGTCGGTTCAGATTGAAGGACTGTTGCGTATGTTTTGTTTGATATTTGTAGTTTTGCTTCACCAAAAGATATGTTATTTTTATCATAGTCTGTTTGATATTTTTTTGGATTTTAAACTCGGGACAGTCTTTTAAGTTAGTTGTTTTGTGTCCTTGTTTACAGTGTATACATATTGGGGAAGTAATTTTAGGGCATGGTTGAATTTCATTATTATTATTAGTACCGTGAGTTGAAGGGTTTAACCCGCATGTTTCACAGCGGTGGAACCTTTGCAATCTGTTTCTTTATGTCCGAAACGCAAACAATTTAGGCATTGTATTACTCGAGGGATGAAGGGTTCAATTGGGCATCTAACAAAGTGTAGGTAGGCGTATGGGGGTAAGGTTTGTCCACGGACTGTAATAAAAATAGATTGTGTAGGGATGAATTTTGGTGAATTTTGTCTATTAATTTTTCTTGTTATTCTTTTTACATTTATTAGTTTTATATTTGTGTTTTGGAATTGCATGTTTTCGAGGATTTCTGTTTCTGATAAGGATTGTTCAATTCCTCGAACAACTCCTTTTTTGTATAGAATTGACTTTGGGATAATGTGGTATAGTTATTTTTCAATATTGGTGAAGTTATTAGTTTATTTGCATTGTCTCTATTGTTAAATGTAATTTTTATTTTATTAATTGCTATACTATTGATTTGTGTGATTTCGTTTGATTTGAATCCCAATGTATTATGTAAAAGTTTTCCAATAGTCATTGGATGGAGTCTAGATATGCCTTTATTTTCAGTGTTATTGTTTGAAAGTTGGATTATTACATGGAATGGACCCATGTCGTTAGTGTCAAATAAATCTGGGGTGTTTTGTATGTTTGTTGTTGGTTGGTGGTCTATTTGCATTATGTTTATATTATGTATCATTACCTTATCTCCTCCACTCTCTTCTTGCATTTTGTTATTTTCTTTTCCTTCTTTTTTCTTCTTCTTTTTTTACGTCTTTTGACTTCGGGAAAGGAGTTTTCAAGCTTAACTATGGGGTATTTACTTACTTTAAGGGCGGTTTTTTTTCTTTTTCTTTTTTTTGAATTTAAGCTGTCACTCCTGACAGCGTAATGGAATTTTTATCCGAAAAAAATGTTAAAAAACAAAAATATGCAACTTATATATATTAACTCTTTGGGGTTAAATTTTCTTAAAACACAAATACGGAGTTCAAAAAATTGAGAAACTTCGTGTAAACGTGGGTAATGGAAAAGTTTGACTATTTCCGAGACCATCGTTATGGCAATATTCCCTTGGGGTCAAATTCGCACCTAACCCCAGCGTGGGGTTCAACACAGCAGGGAAACGACAAGCATGGATATTTGTACCAAATTTCAACTCAATTGAACTATTTTTTCAATTTTTAACACATTTACTTTTAACCATTCACACCATAGATATATAGGAAAAGTATTGTGTTTTTTTAAGCGTATATAAACACAATAGGAGCTATGATGGAGCTATTTTGTGCAAATACAATACGTTTTCCTGTACCCAGGTTGATTTTTGTACCAAGTTTCATTTCGATCCAAGAAAGCGTTCGGAAGTTATAGTGTCCCATAGAAACGTCTAGGACACAAAAATATCCTAAATATATACATAGAAATAAATAAATAAATTTAGAAATAAAGCAACATATTTTTCTTTTTACTAAATCTAAACCTTAGTAGACTTTTCAGCTAAAAAAGTTTTTCAGGAAAAAGCAGTAAACTCATAGAACAAATAGACGAAAAACAAGAATAGTGTCTCAAATTTTTTACTATTGTTACACTTATTTTTTTAGAAGTAGTGAAGAAATTAAAATTATTTTTTTCCATCTATCAAATCACCCGTTTATGTAAAAGTTAATAAGTCAAGTCTACAGGATTATCGTTAGCATCTTTTAAATGTGACGAGTGATGAGTAAATACGCGCTATAAAAAGTTCGGAGCAGAAAACCCACCCATATGACGAAATTTCGAAACAAGATTAGCCAACTATACTCGGAGGACATCTCCCTTTCAGTTTTTTTTTTAACTTAATGAGTCCTGTTATAAAACTTTTGCCAAAAAAAACATCTCCTGACATACTTTATAAAATAATATATTTAAAAGTCTTGAAAAAAAGTTGTTATAAATTTTAAAAGTCCACATAAAGATTGCAGTAGAAGAGTCGTAAAGCATCGGGCAGAGCATCCCGCAGCCTTGTATATATGAAACTTTAAGTATTTAAGTATAACCAGTTTTTAAAGATAAAATGCAATATATACTGTAAAATTGACAAAGTCAACTTCTGTCGTATCTTTATTATTTAAAATTTAAATTATATTTATTAAAATAATAATTTTGTTCGATTAAGTTTCAGGTTGAGAGACGCACTTTAAACTGCTTTGTCAAAGCACTATCTTAAGATACTTTATAGATAACAAAATTTTAAAGAGTATCACGTGAGATAAATTGTCTCGTATATTATATAAATTAGTTAAAAATGTATTAAAGCAACGAGTGTGGTCAGTGGTTGGATGGGTAACAGTAAAAAAAGATTTATATTTGACAAAGTAATATTATAATTAAAAATTTTATTAGTGGAGATCAATTTGTAATAGTATACAAATAAAATAAAATATATGAATTAAAAGAGCCACCCAAGTTTTTAACACAAAATTCTGGCAGAATGGTCCGAATGTCGGGGGAATTTCCTTTGGAAAGCGTGTTTCCGGGCTTAACAATCCATTCCTTGCATAAGGTTCCGGTTCATTCTTTCTAACAAGAACAGTTACTCTTTATCAAGCAATACTTGCGACTCATTTTTTCTGTATTTTTCAAATCGAATGCGCTGAAACCTTTGAACACACTGAACTTCAAACTAATGAAAATAATGATGTGCATTACCAATTTTAAAGGTACACTGTTGTATAATCAACACCATAATTATGTGCATTTCCTTTGAAAAAATACAGAACAAAATGAGTTGCAAATAATGCTTGATATTTACTTAATACCCAGTGGACCACTGCGCCAGAATTAATTAAGTTAAAAAACGTATATAATGTAAATAAAATTATAAACAATTATCGTCCCTATCAGGATTCGTACCCTGGTACTCAGGCTTTGAGTACTTTAATGGCTTGAGTCGACATCGGAAAATTGTAATATCACTCATAGGCCTTAAAAACATCAAACACGACTCCTCACTTGATATGTTGTTTACCGGCCGTATTTTAGATTGCCAAAATTGGCCAGTTTTTACAACATTTGGTCACTTTAAGTGGTCGTATCGGCTCCGGACCGGTTTCATTTGATTCAGCACTCCAAAAAACATTGAAAAATACACCTTACTCGGAATTTTCTCTGAAGACTGTAATTTTGTTTTTTTTGTAATTTTCCATTTTTTGTCCTTCAGAGTGGTTGAGTCGACTTTGGACCAGTTTCATTCGATTCAACGTCAAAAAAACAAAGAAAGATCCTGAATTTTCACGATTATTTTTTTATTTTGCTGTCACGGGGAAACGAGTTAATGACGTCACAAATAATTGGTTTTCCATATGGTTCGTGTACTTGTCAAGGTTGATTTCAAAACAAGTTTGGTAAAAAAACACAACTTTGTTCCAAATATAGCGGGTTTACAAGAAATGGGCAAGAATTACATACATTAAATAGATAAATAAATAAATACATACATATATGTATATAATATATATATATATAATATATATATATATATATATATATATATATATATATATATATATATACATATAATATAATATATAATTATATATATATATATATATATATATTATATATATTATATATATAATATATATATATATATATATATATATATATATATATATATATATATATATACATACATATATATATATATATTGCGTTCCTCTGTAGCCCCCATCTTTTTAGTTTAATTACTTAAATTTTTATTTATTAATGACTTTAAATTTATTTTAATCGTGTAAATTTGAACTTTATCTTTTCAACTTTTCATGTGATTTTCTTAAATTAAAACACATTTTTGACTAAAAAGATAATAAATATCTCTGGTTATTTTTAATTTGATACAACTTCTGTAAGTTGTTTTTCTCTAAGTATAGTATTACATGAATATGACTCGTTGAGGAGTCGAAATATAGTAGTGTAAGAAGAATTGGTTATTTATTTCCCTGAAGTCTCATAAAAATATTAATACATATAAGAACTTTTCTTTTTTACCATATCAGATTTGCTACACTTAACTTAACTACTTTGGATTCGCTTCGCTTGTCTACAGACAGTAAAAACATCTGTTATAACCCCAGCGATCACCCTCCCAGCTTCTGATCTCGGGCGATGCTGCATAACATTAGTCATCCAAAAAAACCGTAGATATACTGGCCATATTTAAATGAAACCTTGATAATTGTATTAAGTTTTACCTTTTTAATAAAAAAATTAAAAGTACTTTCAAAATCAAAAATTTGACCGATTGAAGTAAATTTTAACAGTTTACTAGAAAAAAAATATAGAGGACATACATCCTATATAATATTGTACTTATATCTTATATATATATATATCTATAGAAGGAGGTCTATACTTCTAAGACTCTGTCCTAGAACTTCATTAAATCAGTAAGGTCTAGACTCAGTCCTGGAACTTCATTGAATCAGTAAGGTCTAGTCTCTGTCCTAGAACATCATTGAATCAGTAAGGTCTAGACTCTGTTCTAGAACTTCTTTGAATCAGTAAGGTCCAGACTCTTTTCTAGAACTCCATTGAATCGGTCTGACTCTGTCCTAGAACTCCATTGATCAGTAAGGTCTAACTCTGTCCTAGAACTTTATTAAATCAGTAAGTCTAGACTCTGAATAGAACTCCATGAATTAGTAAGGTCTAGACCTGTCCTAGAACTTCATTGAATCAGTAAGGTCTAGACTCTGTCCTGAACTTCTTTGAATCAGTAAGGTCTAGCTCTGCCCCTATAACTCATTGAAACAGAAGGTTTAGATTCTGTCCTAGAACTCCATTGAATCAGTAAGGTCTAGACTCTGTTATAGAACTCCATTGAATCAGTAAGGTTTAGATTCTGTCCTAGAACTTCTTTGAATCAGTAAGTCTAGACTCTGTATAGAACTCCATTGAATCAGTAAGGTTTAGATTCTGTCCTAGAACTTCTTTGAATCAGTAAGGTCTAGACTCTGTATAGAACTCATTGAATCAGTAAGGTTTAGATTCTGTCTAGAACTTCCAGTAAGTCTTCAGAACTCATTGAATCAGTAAGGTTTAGATCTGTCTAGAACTCCATTGAATCAGTAAGGTCTAGACTCTGTATAGAACTCATTGAATCAGTAAGGTTTAGATTCTGTCCTAGAACTTCTTTGAATTAGTAAGGTCTAGACTCTGTATAGAACTCCATTGAATCAGTAAGGTTTAGATTCTGTCTAGAACTCCATTGAATCAGTAAGGTCTAGACTCTGTATAGAACCATTGAATCAGTAAGGTTAAGATTCTGTCCTAGAACTTCTTTGAATTAGTAAGGTCTAGACCTGTATAGAACTCCATTGAATCAGTAAGGTTTAGATTCTGTCCTAGAATCCATTGATCAGTAAGGTCTAGACTCTGTATAGAACTCCATTGAATCAGTAAGGTTTAGATTCTGTCCTAGAACTTCATTGAATCAGTAAGGTCTAGACTCTGTATAGAACTCCATTGAATCAGTAAGGTTTAGATTCTGTCCTAGAACTTCTTTGAATTAGTAAGGTCTAGACTCTGTATAGACTCCATTGAATCAGTAAGGTTTAGATTCTGTCTAGAACTTCTTGAATAGTAAGGTCTAGACTCTGTATAGAACTCCATTGAATCAGTAAGGTTTAGATTCTGTCCTAGAACTCCATTGAATCAGTAAGGTCTAGACTCTGTATAGAACTCCATTGAATCAGTAGGTTAGATTCTGTCCTAGAACTTCTTTGAATTAGTAAGGTCTAGACTCTGTATAGAACTCCATTGAATCAGTAAGGTTTAGATTCTGTCCTAGAACTTCTTTGAATTAGTAATGTCTAGACTCTGTCCCTAACTTCATTAAAACAGTAAGGTTAGATTCTGTCTAGAACTCCATTGAATCAGTAGGTCTAGACTCTGTATAGAACTCCATTGAATCAGTAAGGTTTAGATTCTGTCCTAAACTTCTTTGAATTAGTAAGGTCTAGACTCTGTATAGAACTCCATTGAATCAGTAAGTTTAGATTCTGTTCTAGAACTTCTTTGAATAGTAAGGTCTAGACTCTGTCCCTATAACTTCATTGAAACAGTAAGGCTTAGATTTCTGTCTAGAACTTCATTGAAACAGTAAGGTCTAGACTCTGTATAGAACTCCATTGAATCAGTAAGGTTAGATTCTGTCTAGAATCTTGAAATAGTAGGTCTAGACTCTGTATAGAACATTGAATCAGTAAGGTTAGATTCTGTCCTAGAACTTCTGAATTAGTAAGGTCTAGACTCTGTATAGAACTCCATTGAAACAGTAAGGTTTAGATTCTGTCCTAGAACTTCTTTGAATTAGTAAGGTCTAGACTCTGTATAGAACTCCATTGAATCAGTAAGGTTTAGATTCTGTCCTAGAACTTCTTTGAATCAGTAAGGTTTTAGATTCTGTCCTAGAACTCCATTGAATCAGTAAGGTCTAGACTCTGTATAGAACTCCATTGAATCAGTAAGGTTTAGATTCTGTCCTAGAACTCCATTGAATCAGTAAGGTCTAGACTCTGTATAAAACTCCATTGAATCAGTAAGGTTTAGATTCTGTCCTAGAACTTCTTTGAATTAGTAAGGTCTAGACTCTATATAGAACTCCATTGAATCAGTAAGGTTTTAGATTCTGTCCTAGAACTTCTTTGAATAGTAAGGTCTAGACTCTGTGAATCAGTAAGGTTAGTTCTGAGAATTCTTTGAATCAGTAAGGTTTAGATTCTGTTCTAGAACTCTGAATCAGTAAGGTCTAGACTCTGTATAGAACTCATTGAATCAGTAAGGTTTAGATTCTGTCCTAGAACTCCATTGAATCAGTAAGGTCTAGACTCTGTATAGAACTCCATTGAATCAGTAAGGTTTAGATTCTGTCCTAGAACTTCTTTGAATTAGTAAGGTCTAGACTCTGTATAGAACTCCATTGAATCAGTAAGGTTTAGATCTGTCCTAGAACTTCTTTGAATCAGTAAGTCTAGACTCTGAACTTCATTGTTAAAGTTCTGTCCTAGAACTCATTGAAACAGTAAGGTCTAGACTCTGTCCTAGAAACTTCTTTGAATCATTTAGGTCTAGACTCTGCCCTATAACTTCCATTGAAACAGTAAGGTTTAGTTCTGTCCTAGAACTCCATTGAATTCAGTCAGGTCTAGACTCTGTATAGAACTCCATTGAATCAGTAAGGTTTAGATTCTGTCCTAGAACTTTTTGAATTAGTAAGGTCTAGACTCTGTATAGAACTCATTGAATCAGTAAGGTTTAGATTCTGTCCTAGAACTCCATTGGATCAGTAAGGTCTAGACTCTGTCCTAGAACTTCTTTGATCAGTAAGATCTAGACTCTGTATAGAACTCATTGAATCAGTAAGGTCTAGATAGAACTCCATTGAATCAGTAAGGTCTAGACTCTGTCCTAGAACTTCTTTGAATCAGTAAGGTCTAGACTCTGCCCCATAACTTCATTGAACAGTAAGGTTTAGATTCTGTCCTAGAACTCCATTGAATCAGTAAGGTCTAGACTCTGTATAGAACTCCATTGAATCAGTAAGGTTTAGATTCTGTCCTAGAACTCATTGAATCAGTAAGGTCTAAACTCTGTATAGAACTCCATTGAATCAGTAAGGTTTAGATTCTGTCTAGAACTCCATTGAATCAGTAAGGTCTAGACTCAGTTGATCAGTAGGTTTAGATTCTGCCTAGAACTTCTTTGAATTAGTAAGGTCTAGACTCTGTATAGAACTCCATTGAATCAGTAAGGTTTAGATTCTGTCTAGAACTTCTTTGAATTAGTAAGGTCTAGACTCTGTATAAACTCCATTGAATCAGTAAGTTTAGATTCTGTCTAGAACTCCATTGAATCAGTAATGGTCTAGACTGTATAGAACTCCATTGAATCAGTAAGGTTTAGATTCTGTCTAGAACTCATTGAATCAGTAAGGTCTAGACTCTGTATAGAACTCCATTGAATCAGTAAGGTTTAGATTCTGTCCTAGAACTTCTTTGAATTAGTAAGGTCTAGACTCTGTATAGACTCCATTGAATCAGTAAGGTTTAGATTCTGTCCTAGAACTCTTTGAATTAGTGTCTACTCTGTCCCTATAACTTCATTGAAAACAGTAAGGTTTAGATTCTGTCCTAGAACTCCATTGAATCAGTAAGGTCTAAGACTCTGTATAGAACTCCATTGAATCAGTAAGGTTTAGATTCTGTCCTAGAACTTCTTTGAATTAGTAAGGTCTAGACTCTGTATAGAACTCCATTGAATCAGTAAGGTATAGATTCTGTCCTAGAACTTCTTTGAATTAGTAAGGTCTAGACTCTGTCCCTATAACTTCATTGAAACAGTAAGGCTTAGATTCTGTCCTAGAACTTCATTGAAACAGTAAGGTCTAGACTCTGTATAGAACTCCATTGAATCAGTAAGGTTTAGATTCTGTCCTAGAACTTCTTTGAATCAGTAAGGTCTAGACTCTGTATAGAACTCCATTGAATCAGTAAGGTTTAGATTCTGTCCTAGAACTTCTTTGAATTAGTAAGGTCTAGACTCTGTATAGAACTCCATTGAAACAGTAAGGTTTAGATTCTGTCCTAGAACTTCTTTGAATTAGTAAGGTCTAGACTCTGTATAGAACTCCATTGAATCAGTAAGGTTTTAGATTCTGTCCTAGAACTTCTTTCAATAGTAAGGTTTAGATTCTGTCTAGAACTTTATTGAATCAGTAAGGTCTAGACTCTGAATAGAACTCCATTGAATCAGTAAGGTTTAGATTCTGTCCTAGAACATCATTGAATCAGTAAGGTCTAGACTCTGTATAAACTCCATTGAATCAGTAAGGTTTAGATTCTGTCCTAAGAACTTCTTTGAATTAGTAAGGTCTAGACTCTGTATAGAACTCCATTGAATCAGTAAGATTCTGTCCTAGAACTTCTTTGAATTAGTAAGGTCTAGACTCTGTATAGAACTCCATTGAATCAGTAAGGTTTAGATTCTGTCCTAGGAATCAGTAAGGTTTAGTTCTGTCCTAGAACTCCATTGAATCAGTAAGGTCTAGACTCTGTTATAGAACTCCATTGAATCAGTAAGGTTTAGATTCTGTCCTAGAACTCCATTGAATCAGTAAGGTCTAGACTCTGTATAGAACTCCATTGATCAGTAAGGTTTAGATTCTGTCCTAGAACTTCTTTGAATTAGTAAGGTCTAGACTCTGTATAGAACTCCATTGAATCAGTAAGGTTTAATTCTGTCCTAGAACTTCTTTGAATCAGTAAGGTCTAGACTCTGAACTTCATTGAAAAGTAAGGCTTAGATCTGTCCTAGAACTTCTTGAAACAGTAAGGTCTAGACTCTGTCCTAGAACTCTTTGAATCATTAAGGTCTAGACTCTGCCCTATAACTTCATTGAAACAGTAAGGTTTAGATTCTGTCTAAACTCCATTGAATCAGTCAGGTCTAGACTCTGTAAGAACTCCATTGAATCAGTAAGGTTTAGATCTGTCCTAGAACTTTTTTGAATTAGTAAGGTCTAGACTCTGTATAGAACTCCATTGAATCAGTAAGGTTTAGATTCTGTCCTAGAACTCCATTGAATCAGTAAGGTCTAGACTCTGTCCTAGAACTTCTTTGAATCAGTAAGATCTAGACTCTGTATAGAACTCCATTGAATCAGTAAGGTCTAGACTCTGTCCTAGAACTCCATTGAATCAGTAAGGTTAGACTCTGTCCTAGAATTGAATCAGTAAGGTTTAGATTCTGTCCTAGAACTCCATTGAATCAGTAAGGTCTAGACTCTGTATACTATTGAATCAGTAAGTTTAATAGTTGAATCAGTAAAGAGTATAAGGTTTAGATTCTGTCCTAGAACTTCTTTGAATTAGTAAGGTCTAGACTCTGTATAGAACTCCATTGAATCAGTAAGGTTTAGTTTCTGTCCTAGAACTTCTTTGAATCAGTAAGGTCTAGACTCTGTCCCTATAACTTCATTGAAACAGTAAGGCTTAGATTCTGTCCTAGAACTTCATTGAAACAGTAAGGTCTAGACTCTGTCTAGAACTTCATTGAATCAGTAAGGTCTAGACTCTGTCCTAGAACTTCTTTGAATCAGTAAGGTCTAGACTCTGCCCCTATAACTTCATTGAAACAGTAAGGTTAGATTCTGTCCTAGAACTCCATTGAATCAGTAAGGTCTAGACTCTGTATAGAACTCCATTGAATCAGTAAGGTTTAGATTCTGTCCTAGAACTCCATTGAATCAGTAAGGTCTAACTCTGTATAGAACTCCATTGAATCAGTAAGGTTTAGATTCTGTCCTAGAACTCCATTGAATCAGTAAGGTCTAGACTCTGTATAGAACTCATTGAATCTCTGTCCTAGAACTCCATGAATCAGTAAGGTTCTCTAGAACTCCTCAAGGTTTAGATTCTGTCCTAGAACTTCTTGAATAGTAAGGTCTAGACTCTGTATAGAACTCCATTGAATCAGTAAGGTTTAGATTCTGTCCTAGAACTTCTTTGAATAGTAAGGTCTAGACTCTGTATAGAACTCCATTGAATCAGTAAGGTTTAGATTCTGTCCTAGAACTTCTTGAATAGTTGGTCTAGACTCTGTATAGAACTCCATTGAATCAGTAAGGTTTAGATTCTGTCCTAGAACTCCATTGAATCAGTAAGGTCTAGACTCTGTATAGAACTCCATTGAATCAGTAAGTTAGATTCTGTCCTAGACTTCTTTGAATTAGTAAGGTCTAGACTCTGTATAGAACTCCATTAATCAGTAAGGTTTAGATTCTGTCCTAGAACTTCTTTGAATTAGTAAGGTCTAGACTTGACTTCATTGAACAGTAAGGTTTAGATTCTGTCCTAGAACTCCATTGAATCAGTAAGGTCTAGACTCTGTATAGAACTCCATTGAATCAGTAAGGTTTAGATTCTGTCCTAGAACTTCTTGAATTAGTAAGGTCTGACTCTGTATAGAACTCATTGAATCAGTAAGGTTTAGAAACTCCATTGAATCAGTAAGGTCTAGACTCTGTATAGAACTCCATTGAATCAGTAAGGTTTAGATTCTGTCCTAGAACTTCTTTGAATTAGTAAGGTCTAGACTCTGTATAGAACTCCATTGAATCAGTAAGGTTTAGATTCTGTCCTAGAACTCCATTGAATCAGTAAGGTCTAGACTCTGTATAGAACTCCATTGAATCAGTAAGGTTTAGATTCTGTCCTAGAACTTCTTTGAATTAGTAAGGTCTAGACTCTGTATAACTCCATTGAACAGTAAGGTTTAGATTCTGTCCTAGAACTCATTGAATCAGTAAGGTCTAGACTCGAAATTGAACTAGAAGAATTGAATAGTAAGGTCTAGACTCTAGAACTCATTGAATCAGTAAGGTTTAGATTCTGTCCTAGAACTTCTTTGAATTAGTAAGGTCTAGACTCTGTATAGAACTCCATTGAATCAGTAAGGTTTAGATTCTGTCCTAGAACTCCATTGAACAGTAAGGTCTAGACTCTGTATAGAACTCCATTGAACAGTAAGGTTAGATTCTGTCCTAGAACTCCATTGAATCAGTAAGGTCTAGACTCAGAACTCCATTGAATCAGTAAGGTTTAGATTCTGTCCTAGAACTTCTTTGAATTAGTAAGGTCTAGACTCTGTATAGAACTCCATTGAATCAGTAAGGTTTAGATTCTGTCCTAGAACTTCTTTGAATTAGTAAGTCTAGACTCTGTATAGAACTCCATTGAAACAGTAAGGTTTAGATTCTGTCCTAGAACTCATTGAATCAGTAAGGTCTAGACTCTGTATAGAACTCCATTGAATCAGTAAGGTTAGATTCTGTCCTAGAACTTCTTTGAATTAGTAAGTCTAGACTCTGTATAGAACTCCATTGAATCAGTAAGGTTTAGATTCTGTCCTAGAACTTCTTTGAATTAGTAAGGTCTAGACTCTGTATAGAACTCCATTGAATCAGTAAGGTTAGATTCTGTCCTAGAACTTCATTGAAACAGTAAGGTCTAGACTCTGTATAGAACCTCCATTGAATCAGTAAGGTTTAGTCCTAGAACTTCTTTGAATCAGTAAGGTCTAGACTCTGTATAGAACTCCATTGAATCAGTAAGGTTTAGATTCTGTCCTAGAACTTCTTTGAATTAGTAAGGTCTAGACTCTGTATAGAACTCCATTGAAACAGTAAGGTTTAGATTCTGTCCTAGAACTTCTTTGAATTAGTAAGGTCTAGACTCTGTATAGAACTCCATTGAATCAGTAAGGTTTAGATTCTGTCCTAGAACTTCTTTGAATCAGTAAGGTTTAGATTCTGTCCTAGAACTCCATTGAATCAGTAAGGTCTAGACTCTGTATAGAACTCATTGAATCAGTAAGGTTTAGATTCTGTCCTAGAACTCCATTGAATCAGTAAGGTCTAGACTCTGTATAAAACTCCATTGAATCAGTAAGGTTTTAGATTCTGTCCTAGAACTTCTTTGAATTAGTAAGGTCTAGACTCTGTAAGAACTCCATTGAATCAGTAGGTTTAGATTCTGTCCTAGAACTTCTTTGAATTAGTAAGGTCTAGACTCTGTATAGAACTTTGAATCCATAGAAATCAGTAAGGTTAGATTCTGTAGAACTCCATTGAATCAGTATGGTCTAGACTCTGTATAGAACTCCATTGAATCAGTAAGGTTTAGATTCTGTCCTAGAACTCCATTGAATCAGTAAGGTCTAGACTCTGTATAGAACTCCATTGAATCAGTAAGGTTTAGATTCTGTCCTAGAACTTCTTTGAATTAGTAAGGTCTAGACTCTGTATAGAACTCCATTGAATCAGTAAGGTTTAGATTCTGTCCTAGAACTTCTTTGAATCAGTAAGGTCTAGACTCTGTGAATAACTGAACTTCATTGAAACAGTAAGGTTAGACTCTGTCCTAGAACTTCTTTGAGGTCTAGACTGATTGAACAGTAAGGTTTAGATTCTGTCCTAGAACTCATTGAATCAGTAAGGTCTAGACTCTGTATAGAACTCCATTGAATCAGTAAGGTTTAGATTCTGTCCTAGAACTTTTTGAATTAGTAAGGTCTAGACTCTGTATAGAACTCCATTGAATCAGTAAGGTTTAGATTCTGTCCTAGAACTCCATTGAATCAGTAAGGTCTAGACTCTGTCCTAGAACTTCTTTGAATCAGTAAGTCTAGACTCTGTATAGAACTCCATTGAATCA
Source organism: Microvelia longipes (assembly GCA_018340805.1). Classification (NCBI taxonomy): domain Eukaryota; kingdom Metazoa; phylum Arthropoda; class Insecta; order Hemiptera; family Veliidae; genus Microvelia; species Microvelia longipes. Next base: position 62,844,401 of record JACMZG010001863.1, on the reverse strand, counting down.
GTAAGGTAGACTCTGTCCTAGAACTCCATTGAATCAGAAGGTCTAGATTAGAACTTCTTTGAATCAGTAAGTTTAGATTCTGTCTAGAACTCCATTGAATCAGTAAGGTCTAGACTCTGTATAGAACTCCATTGAATCAGTAAGGTTTAGATTCTGTCCTAGAACTCATTGAATCAGTAAGGTCTAGACTCTGTATAGAACTCCATTGAATCAGTAAGGTTTAGATTCTGTCCTAGAACTTCTTTGAATTAGTAAGGTCTAGACTCTGTATAGAACTCCATTAATCAGTAAGGTTTAGTTTCTGTCCTAGAACTTCTTTGAATCAGAAGGTCTAGACTCTGTTATTGAAACCTTATTCTGTCCTAGAACTTCTGAAACAGTAAACTCTGTGAATCATTGAATCAGTAAGGTCTAGACTCTGTCCTAGAACTTCTTTGAATCAGTAAGGTCTAGACTCTGTATAACTTCATTGAAACAGTAAGGTTTAGATTCTGTCCTAGAACTCCATTGAATCAGTAAGGTCTAGACTCTGTATAGAACTCCATTGAATCAGTAAGGTTTAGATTCTGTCCTAGAACTCCATTGAATCAGTAAGGTCTAGACTCTGTATAGAACTCCATTGAATCAGTAAGGTTTAGATTCTGTTCCTAGAACTCATTGAATAGTAAGGTCTAGACTCTGTAGAACTCCATTGAATCAGTAAGGTTTAGATTCTGTCCTAGAACTTCTTTTGAATTAGTAAGGTCTAGACTCTGTATAGAACTCCATTGAATCAGTAAGGTTTAGATTCTGTCCTAGAACTCGTCTAGACTCTGTATAGACTCCATTGAATCAGTAAGGTTTAGATTCTGTCCTAGAACTCCATTGAATCAGTAGGTCTAGACTCTGTATAGAACTCCATTGAATCAGTTAAGGTTTAGATTCTGTCCTAGAACTCCATTGAATCAGTAAGGTCTAGACTCTGTATAGAACTCATTGAATCAGTAAGGTTTAGATTCTGTCCTAGAACTTCTTTGAATTAGTAAGGTCTAGACTCTGTATAGAACTCCATTGAATCAGTAAGGTTTAGATTCTGTCCTAGAACTTCTTTGAATAGTAAGGTCTAGACTCTGTCCCTATAACTTCATTGAAACAGTAAGGTTTAGATTCTGTCCTAGATTGAATCAGTAAGGTCTAGACTCTGTATAGAACTCCATTGAATCAGTAAGGTTTAGATTCTGTCCTAGAACTTCTTTGAATTAGTAAGGTCTAGACTCTGTATAGAACTCCATTGAATCAGTAAGGTTTAGATTCTGTCCTAGAACTTCTTTGAATTAGTAAGGTCTAGACTCTGTAACTTCATTGAACAGTAAGGCTCCTAGTCAGTAAGTCTAGTGTATAGAACTCCATTGAATCAGTAAGGTTTAGATTCTGTCCTAGAACTTCTTTGAATCAGTAAGGTCTAGACTCTGTATAGAACTCCATTGAATCAGTAAGGTTTAGATTCTGTCCTAGAACTTCTTTGAAAGTAAGGTCTAGACTCTGTATAGAACTCCATTGAACAGTAAGTTTAATTCTGTCCTAGAACTTCTTTGAATTAGTAAGGTCTAACTCGAACTCCATGAATCAGTAAGGTTTAGATTCTGTCCTAGAACTTCTTGAATCAGTAAGGTTTAGATTCTGTCCTAGAACTCCATTGAATCAGTAAGGTCTAGACTCTGTATAGAACTCCATTGAATCAGTAAGGTTTAGATTCTGTCCTAGAACTCCATTGAATCAGTAAGGTCTAGACTCTGTATAGAACTCCATTGAATCAGTAAGGTTTAGATTCTGTCCTAGAATCTTTGAATTTAGTAAGGTCTAGACCTGTATAGAACTCCATTGAATCAGTAAGGTTAGATTCTGTCCTAGAACTTTTTGAATTAGTAAGTCTAGGACTCTGTATAGAACTCCATTGAATCAGTAAGGTTTAGAGAACTTCTTGAATCAGTAAGGTTTAGACTAGAATCTTTGAATCAGTAAGGTCTAGACTCTGTATAGAACTCCATTGAATCAGTAAGGTTTAGATTCTGTCTAGAACTCCATTGAATCAGTAAGGTCTAGACTCTGTATAGAACTCATTGAATCAGTAAGGTTTAGATTCTGTCCTAGAACTTCTTTGAATTAGTAAGGTCTATACTCTGTATAGAACTCCATTGAATCAGTAAGGTTTAGATTCTGTCCTAGAACTTCTTTGAATCAGTAAGGGTCTAGACTCTGTCCCTATAACTTCATTGAAACAGTAAGGCTTTAGATTCTGTCCTAGAACTTCATTGAAACAGTAAGTCTAGACTCTGTCCTAACTTCTTTGAATCAGTAAGGTCTAGACTCTGTATACTCATTGAAACAGTAAGGTTTAGATTCTGTCCTAGAACTCCATTGAATCAAGGTCTAGACTCTGTTAGAACTTCCATTGAATCAGTAAGGTTTAGATTCTGTCCTAGAACTTTTTTTGAATTAGTAAGGTCTAGACTCTGTATAGAACTCCATTGAATCAGTAAGGTTTAGATTCTGTCCTAGAACTCCATTGAATCAGTAAGGTCTAGACTCTGTCCTAGAACTTCTTTGAATCAGTAAGATCTAGACTCTGTATAGAACTCCATTGAATCAGTAAGGTCTAGACTCTGTCCTCCATTTGAATCAGTAAGGTCTAGACCTCTGTCTAGAACTTCTTTGAATCAGTAAAGTTNGTAAGGTTTTAGTATCTGCAGGTCCTAGAACTCTACTTTTGAATTAGTATTAAATATATCTAAGGATCATAATGACTTTCAGATTATGTTGTATTAAGGAATGCGTGGACATTGACAGGTCAGATATAAGAGTTAGATTCAATCCCTATTGATTTATGTCCTATGTGTGTAGAACTTCTTTGGTGGAATTAGTAAAGGTCTAGACGCTGATATTAGAATCTCACATTGAACTTCAGTATAGGTTTAGTAATTTTTATGTTCTTGTGTGCTGTCTATGCGTAGAAAGAACTGTCCATTGTGAGAATAATCAGTCAATTTGGATCTATTGACTCTGTATTAAGAACTCCTTCATTGTGTGAATACAGTTGTGGTTGGTAGTTGTGTGTAACGGTGTGCGACACTCACCTAATCTTTATGTCCCTAGAGATATCGTATCCTATGAATCAAGTTTATAGGTTCTAAACCTCTATTATATTTATTAACATTGGAATTTCATGTCATTATTTTATAATAATTCATTTCTTGTTTATCATCAAAGGTTTTGATTCTGTCCTAGATACTCCCATTGAATCAAGTAAGGTCTAGACTCTGTAATAGAGTAACTCCAGTCCCATTGAATCAGACATTTTTTATTATTGGTAAGGGTTAAGAATTCTGGTCCTAGAACTGGTTCTTTGGAATCTAGGTAAGGTCTGACTCTGTAATAGAACTCCATTGAATCAGTAAGGGTTAGAATTCCCGTGTCAACTAGAACTTTCTCCATTGAATCAAGTAAAGAAAGTTAAGACTCTTGTCCTAAAACTTTCTTTGAATCAGTAGTTTAGATTTCTGTCCTGAACTCCATTGAATCAGTAAGGTCTAGACTCTGTATAAGAACTCCATGAATCAGTAAGGTTTAGATTCTGTCCTAGAACTTCTTGAATTAAGTAAGTCTAGACTCTGTATAAGAACTCCATTGAATCAGTAAGTAAGTTAGATTCTGTCCTAGAAACTTCTTTGAATCAGTAAGGTCTAGACTCTGTCCCTATAACTTCATTGAAACAGTAAGGTTTAGATTCTGTCCTAGAACTTCTTTGAATTAGTAAGGTCTAGACTCTGATAGAACTCCATTGAATCAGTAAGGTTTAGATTCTGTCCTAGAACTTCTTTAATTAGTAAGGTCTAGACTCTGTATAACAATTGAAAACAGTAAGGCTTAGATTCCTGTCCTAGAACTTCATTGAACAGTAAGGTCTAGACTCTGTTATAGAAACTTCCATTGAATCAGTAAGGTTTAGATTCTGTCCTAGAACTTCTTTGAATCAGTAAGGTCTAGACTCTGTATAGAACTCCATTGAATCAGTAAGGTTTAGATTCTGTCCTAGAACTTCTTTGAATTAGTAAGGTCTAGACTCTGTATAGAACTCCATTGAATCAGTAAGGTTTAGATTCTGTCCTAGAACTTTTTGAATTAGTAAGGTCTAGACTCTGTATAGAACTCCATTGAATCAGTAAGGTTTAGATTCTGTCCTAGAACTCCTAGAAGAACTGTTAAGGTCTAGACTCTGTATAGAACTCCATTGAATAAGGGGTTAGATTCTGTCCTAGAACTCCAATTGAATCAGTAAGGTCTAACTCCTTCCATTGAATCAGTAAGGTTAGATTCTGTCCTAGAACTTTCCTAGACTATAGAACTCCATTGAATCAGTAAGGTTTAGATTCTGTCCTAGAACTTCTTTGAATCGTAAGGTCTAGACTCTGTCATAACTTCATTGAAACAGTAAGGTTTAGATTCTGTCTAGAACTCTTGAAAAGTAAGGTCTAGACTCTGTATAGAACTCCATTGAATCCAGTAAGGTTTTAGATTCTGTCCTAGAACTTTCTTTGAATCAGTAAAGGTCTAGACTCTGTATAGAACTCCATTGAATCAGTAAGGTTTAGATTCTGTCCTAGAACTCTTTGAATTAAGTAAGGTCTAGACTCTGTATAGAAATCCATTGATCATAAAGGTTTAGATTCTGTCCTAGAACTTCGGTCTAGACTCTGGATAACATTGAATTTTCTGTCTAGAACTTTTTTGAATCAGTAAGGTTTAGATTCTGTCTAGAACTCCTTGAATCAGTAAGGTCTAGACTCTGTATATAAACTCCATTGAATCAGTAAGTTTAGATTCTGTCCCTAGAACTTTCCCATTGAACAGTAGTATAAGAGTCTCTGTATAGAACCTCCATTGAATCAGTAAGGTTTAGATTCTGTCCTAGAACTTCTTTGAATTAGTAAGGTCTAGACTCTGTATAGAACTCCATTGAATCAGTAAGGTTTAGATTCTGTCCTAGAACTTCTTTGAATTAGTAAGGTCTAGACTCTGTATAGAACTCCATTGAATCAGTAAGTTTAGATTCTGTCCTAGAACTTCTTTTGAATCAGTAAGGTTTAGATTCTGTCCTAGAACTCCATTGAATCAGTAAGGTCTAGACTCTGTATAGAATGAATCAGTAAGGTTTAGATTCTGTCCTAGAACTCCATTGAATCAGTAAGGTCTAGACTCTGTATAGAACTCCATTGAATCAGCAGTAAGGTTTAGATTCTGTCCTAAAACTTCTTTGAATTAGTAAGGTCTAGACTCTGTATAGAACTCCATTGAATCAGTAAGGTTTAGATTCTGTCCTAGAACTTCTTTGAATCAGTAAGGTCTAGACTCTGTCCCTATAACTTCATTGAAACAGTAAGGCTTAGATTCTGTCCTAGAACTTCATTGAAACAGTAAGGTCTAGACTCTGTCCTAGAACTTCTTTGAATCATTAAGGTCTAGACTCTGCCCCTATAACTTCATTGAAACAGTAAGGTTTAGATTCTGTCCTAGAACTCCATTGAATCAGTCAGGTCTAGACTCTGTATAGAACTCCATTGAATCAGTAAGGTTAGATTCTGTCCTAGAACTTTTTTGAATTAGTAAGGTCTAGACTCTGTAAGAACTCCATGAATCAGTTAAGGTTTAGATTCTGTCCTAGAACTCCATTGAATCAGTAAGGTCTAGACTCTGTCCTAGAACTTCTTTGAATCAGTAAGGTCTAGACTCTGTATAGAACTCCATTGAATCAGTAAGGTCTAGACTCTGTCCTAGAACTCCATTGAATCAGTAAGGTCTAGACTCTGTCCTAGAACTTCTTTGAATCAGTAAGGTTTAGATTCTGTCCTAGAACTCCATTGAGTCAGTAAGGTCTAGACTCTGTATAGAACTCCATTGAATCAGTAAGGTTTAGATTCTGTCCTAGAACTCCATTGAACATAAGGTCTAGACTCTGTATAGAACTCCATTGAATCAGTAAGGTTTAGATTCTGTCCTAGAACTTCTTTGAATAGTAAGGTCTAACTCTGTATAGAACTCCATTGAATCAGAAAGGTTTAGTTTCTGTCCTAGAACTTCTTTGAATCAGTAAGGTCTAGACTCTGTCCCAACTTCATTGAAACAGTAAGGCTTAGACTTGTCCTAGAACTTCATTGAAACAGTAAGGTCTAGACTCTGTCCTAGAACTTCTTTGAATCATTAAGGTCTAGACTCTGCCCCTATAATTCATTGAAACAGTAAGGTTTAGATTCTGTCCTAGAACTAGTAAGGTCTAGAACTCTGTATAGAACTCCATTGAATCAGTAAGGTTAGATTCTGTCCTAGAACTTCATTGAAACAGTAAGGTCTAGACTCTGTCCTAGAACTTCTTTGAATCAGTAAGGTCTAGACTCTGTTTAGAACTCCGTTGAATCAGTAAGGTCTAGACTCTGTTCTAGAACTTCTTTGAATCAGTAAGGTCCAGACTCTTTTCTAGAACTCCATTGAATCGGTCTAGACTCTGTCCTAGAACTCCATTGAATCAGTAAGGTCTAGACTCTGTCCTAGAACTTTATTGAATCAGTAAGGTCTAGACTCTGAATAGAACTCCATTGAATTAGTAAGGTCTAGACTCTGTCCTAGAACATCATTGAATCAGTAAGGTCTAGACTCTGTCCTAGAACTTCTTTGAATCAGTAAGGTCTAGACTCTGCCCCTATAACTTCATTGAAACAGTAAGGTTTAGATTCTCCAGAACTCCATTGAATCAGTAAGGTCTAGCTCTGTCCTAGAAACTCATTGAATCAGTAAGGTCTAGACTCTGTCCTAGAACTTCTTTGAATCAGTAAGGTTTAGATTCTGTCCTAGAACTCCATTGAATCAGTAAGGTTTGTCCTAGAACTTCTTTGAATTAGTAAGGTCTAAACTCTGTATAGAACTCCATTGAATCAGTAAGTTTAGATTCTGCCTAGAACTTCTTTGAATTAGTAAGGTCTAGACTCTGTATACTTCCATTGAATCAGTA
>JACMZG010001863.1:62654862-62834862 GCA_018340805.1 Microvelia longipes | reverse complement strand
ATGATTATGATTATTTGTAATACATTTTATTTATAAGGCTGTGCCAAATTATACGTGAAAAATTACATTAATATGGTAAATAATACGTAAAGAAGGATATGTAAACTTAAAATAGTACATATGTAAATAGTATTGATAGACATATGCTAATTAATACATGGAGAATGAAATTTATTAATAAGTTGAGTATATAATACTGAGATTAAAATATGTTGAAGCATAAGAAAGGGTGGTTCAAGATATTATATATAGGGGTAGTTAGGGGGTTGAAGAGATCGATGGTGACGTCACAACGGTGACGTCACTGATATAGGGGGGCTAGCGGTTGTTGTAGTAAGGCGAGAGGGGTAGAGTTAGCGGGAGAAGAGTCGGCTGTTAAGCGAACCCCACTCGTCCCCAGAACCAATGAGATCGATTCCGCTAGGCGTGTGACGTCAGAACTATGACGCTCTACTCAGAGCTTGAATGTGAAGGGGGAGGATACAGTTTTATACTAAGGTTTCATCGTCTCCGGCCCCCAGTCACATAGTGAAACGTCCCGCGTTCGCTTTCCCGTCCCGGACACTCGTTTTTTTTAAATAATTTGGAAAAAAATCGTAAAATCAAAATAAAAATCAAGACAAGTTCTGGATACTACCGATTCACCATCCCCAGGTGGGGTAAATTTATTCAAAAAGCGCACTTTTAATTTTTTGTTGTACACTTATATGTTTTAAATGTTTGTTTATATTTGAGAAATTCTGTTAAAAATATCCGAATTGAGCCGTGGGTGGTTAGTGAGTTACATACTTGCCAGGAGGATAAGTGCCATGAATCTGTGATGATCAACTGGACCGAGGGACAAGGACAGAGGCACTGTCGTAGTGACGCCAATAATAACCGAACAACCAATCCTTACCATTACGGAACGCAGCAACCACATCCACATCCGCACTATAAAAAACGATTACACTACAGTAAGTCAACATTACTACAAATAACTAACTTACTAACCATCTAATTAACGGCTTACTAACATTAATTTACTAACAAAATAAGTAAGTACATACTAATTAAGTTTTAATAGTATAAAACTTTTAATTAATGTGTCTTATTAAGCATTTATAAAGAAACAATTACACGAAAAAAAAATGAAAGTGATAAAAAATCAATAAAACTAAATAAATAACACTTATATACATTAGCAAAACATAACACATAAATTAGTTAAGTTACTTCAACTAATTTATTACATAGAAAAAAAAAACTTAATTTTTAATTAATTAATAACTAAATTAGAGTAAATAAAAATGCCAAAATAATTCATTTCTCCACACCGACGGCATATTAAGTACAACAAAGTACACTTAGCGCCCAAGAAACTAACCATAAGAACAAAATAAATTATTTGTTTAATTAATACAATAATTATAAGTAAGTCATAGAAAATAATATTTTTTAAATTAGTTATTGAATTGGTGTTGATAATAATAAAATTGTAACAATAACTTAATTTTAGATACGTTAAAAAATAAATTAACTAAATTTTATTATTTTATCTTTATAAAATAATAATTAATAATGCATTTATACATTGATAAAAATGTATTATGGTAAAATTAATATTAATGGAGTAAATAATTAATTTGTAAACTAGGTAGGCATTCATACATGAACATAGGTCAGCAAAAATAAATATTAAATAATTAGTTTTATTCAACTTTTCTATAGCTAAACATCCTTATCTGTTATTTTCTTAATATTTGTACATACATTCATTAATTAATTTTAATAATGAATCATTTAAACCTTTGCTGCAGTTAGAGGGATGATAGCCTACAAGCGGTTTTCTTACCACGAACATTATAAGCGAATTTAAATACAGTTCAAAAGATTTTCCAGAGTACAAATTAGACTATTTTTTAAACCAGAAACCGACTAATATAATTAATAAATTAATTATATCATCATTACCACAACAATGAGTAATAATTAAAAATAGCGTAAATAAATAATATGAGGTGATAAAAAATGACAACCATTTATGTCCAAGGAAAATGTTTTTTTGGAAAGAAATATTGTAGTGATATCTAATCAAAATTAGGTAGATTAAATCATTAGCACAACTTATTAAAGAATAAAAAACAAAATTAAATAATTTCATTATGTAATAAATAAAAATAAAAATAATAGAGTAAATAAAAAAAGAAAGGTTTAAAATCAAGCAAAAAAATTAATTATAACTGAAGTAAAATTATATTTGCTGTATTTATTGCATAAAAGAAACAAAATATATATTATTAAAATTATTAAATGATTGATAACTATTAAGAATCAAATAATTCAAATTATTAAATCAAATAACTATTATTTGATAAAAATGATTAATATTATCTTTAAGAATTTCTCATAATCTTCATGATAAATGATTAAAAAATAAGTCCTAATAAATTAAATAAATTAATTCCAAGTAATAGGCCCTTAGTCCCTTACTAACCTATATAAAGTCACTCACTCTCACTTTTGACCTACATCTCTCGGCGTATTCCATTTTGCATTTCTCTTATTTTATTTCTATTATTTATTCTTTTTATTCCTTATTATATATTATATATATTATATCACAAAATATTACTTAACTTTTGTTTGGAACCTTAATTAATTAGTGTCTTTTAATTTTAGTTATTTGTAAATAATAATATTATATTTATTTATTTTATTTTTATTAATTATTTTGTCAATCTTTCATATTGTCAAATTGTATTAAAGACATTTCACACCACACACAAATATATTATTATATATATTATATATATATATATATAATATATATATATATATAATATAATATATATATATATATATATATATTTGTTTTAAGGGTTTAATGTTATAAATATATTTTATACATATAATATTTATAATTATTTTGTTTATTTTTGAAAAATAAAGTTTTATTTATTATTTTATTCACTATGATAAATGTTTTATAATAAATTAATAAAAATTATACTTTTTACTTATCATCTTTTTTGAAACGTTAATTATGAACAGTAAAAATGCTATAAAAGGTAATGTATTAAGTTAATACATATACAGATTTTTTTTTCAATATAAAAGGAAAAAATCAATAATATATACAGAAAAAGTTAAATAAGTAATGTAAATAAGTTAAAAAAATATAGTTAAACCATTATAAAAAAATTTATTATAAAATAGAAATTAAGTCATTAACAATAATATGTATAATATATATTATATATATATATATATTATATATATATATATATATATATATATATATATATATATATATATATATATATATATTGTACACAATTATAATAATTATAAATATAAATTGTACAGACGCTGATCAACAAGTGACAAAACACTACTGGAGTGAGCTGGTGTCGCCTTATATAATAATTTAATATCTAATGGAATCCTGTTTATTTTGATTACATTATTTGATTTTGATACAAGGTGGCACAACTGCCACAATTAAAAATAAATAAATTGTTACAACAGACTCATAGAATTAAGATAATACACGGAGCCAATATTGATCGGGATCCGATATAATACTTTAACTCTAATAGAATAAAACATATTGGAATAAAAATCTATAAGACTAGCTGAAAGATTAACAAACAAATTAATTGGCTATCAATCAAATCTAAGCACAAATAGAATAAAGCGGACACAATGCCAATAGCTATAATTAAATATTGTTGACTCAGGACACTTCAGCGGAAATAAATAACTGAATGTGTTGGCGAAATTTTTAAATATGTTAAAAAACTTTTTAAATTAATTAAAGCGCAATACTATAATATATATTCGTATTAATTATAATACATTCATGTTATATTTTTAATACTTAAGTTTTTTTTTATAATTTAAGATTTTTTTTAATATGATATTATTAGAATTAACATTGTATTATTATTATTATTATTTACGCCTTATTTTTATTTACATTTTCTCTATACAGATTTAGTAATCTATGCAATATATTAATAATTAACATAAAATACTTTTTAGTTCCTTATGTCTCTAATTAAAGCGTTTTCTGTTGAAGAATAAAGAGATATTAAGTAAATAATGACTATAAATAAAATAAAAAAATAACAAATACAAACGGTACTTTAATAAATATTGATCATAAAGAGAGAAAAAAAACATTTAACTAAAAAAAATGATAGAAAAAAATATTATAAATAAATTTTCAATATATTCATAACAAAGGGGAATAAATAAGATAATATACTAAAATTAGGCTTATTTTTTATAAATAAATCCTTGACTTCTTAGCGTCAAGTTTATAATATCTCGAGAGCCATAGCACAGATTCGGCATAGACATATTGCCACAAATGTGGTTTGGATCTTGTAAGACTCAAAACTGTATAAACTAGCACTAAAAGTATAAATTTAAAAACATTTTTTGAAGTTTCAATAGAAAGATATATTCTAATATCCGCCGATTAGAATTTTCCTCAAATTTAACATTTACTAAAGATTATAACTGTAAATCAGCATCCCTATGATTTTATTCGTTAAATAGGTCCGGTAGAACCAAAATTAAGAATTGAGACTGGCTGAAAAAATAAAGTAATATCTAAAATTATTTTGAATACAATGAATTCAAAAATTCATAGGTTAACAATAAAGAGGAATTTTCTTTCGCCGAACTGGTTTGGTGAATAAAACAACGAGCCCAAGCAGTGGAGAATAAAACCACGAGCCCAAGTAGTGGTAAATAAACTACGAGCCAAAGGAATGGTAAATAAAACTACGAGCCAAAGCAATAGTAAATAAAACTAAGAGCCAAAGCAATGGTAAATAAAACTACGAGCCAAAGCAGTGGTGAATAAAACGTGTGAATAAAACTACAAGCCAAAGAAGTGGTGAATAAAACCGCGAGCCCAAGCAGTGGTGAATAAAACCACGAGCCCAAGCAGTGGTGAATAAAACTACGAGCCCAAGCAGTGGTGAATAAAACTACGAGCCCAAGCAGTGGTGAATAAAACACGAGCCCAAGCAGTCCGACCCAACAGCATGGTGAATAAAACGATAGAGCCCAACACGAGCCTAAGCAGTGGTGAATAAAACTACGTGGTGATAAAACCACGAGCCAGCAGCCGCGAGCCCAAGCAGTGGTGAATAAAACCGCGAGCCCAAGCAGTCGCGCCGATTTCGGACGAGACTAGTTTGGTATAGTAGTACAAAGTAGTAGTGGTACTAGTAGTAGTATTAGTATGCATTTATACCTGTATTTACTAAAATATTTTAGACATTTCTTTTATATTTAATAGGGTAAAAAGGCAAAGTTAGGCAAAATGAGTCACTATGTTTTAATTTGCTAGCCCTGATTTTTATCTATGAGAATTAAATCTATGATGAAAAATAAATAAACATGATAAGAAATGCATGGAATTTATATTGAATTATATATTGGAATTTAAATTTTCCCTTATAAATGACGTATTCATTAATCGGGAGGTACAGGATAGTGAAACGGTACGTGGGCATTCAGAAGGGAGTAATCAGCTGCTTTACTCTACAAGCTCGTGCTGCGCCCTACCCGAGCCCTTCGTAACTAAACCTGTTTCATTCATGCTTTCCTATACCCCGGAGGCAATCGATTACCCAAGCTTCCATCCTACCTTAACAGAGGAAATTTTGTGCCTACAATACCAGGCAACTCCTACACAATGCCCCACACATTAACCTCAGCCGCCTACTAACGACAAATTTGATTTGTTAAGTAAATACGGTTTTTGATGACATTGTATGTGATTTGTCATAATTTGTATCAATTTTAAATATAAAAAATTACATATTTTAAAGAAAATGTTTTTATAATAAATTAAAAAAATATTAAAAAGCCTATTTTTATATTATTCAATAATTTAATTAAACCCGAGTTTTAGTGAAAATAAAAACTAAAATAATATAAAGGCGGGTAACAACGGTTGCAGCAATATTTTTTTTTCTGAAAAAAATATTGCTGTAAAGAATGAATTTGAAGCTAAAACAGATACGAAAGATTTTCCGGATAACCTATGAACGAGTTGAGGCTTAAACCCCCCGCAAAAAATCTATGGTTTGTATTAATTAATATTTTTTTTTAATTTAAACTAGTTCACATATAAGGTGAAATTTTTGTATGCACCAATACAAAAGTTTTAGTGGGTCTATAACCCAATCAATAATTATTTCTCCTCTATTACAAATATTATTTCCCTAATATAGAGGGCGTAATCCCTCGATTACGCCTCGAGATTTAAAATTTGTTGTTTTTTTTTCGATCTAGCCTCATTACTTTAGAGCCAAATATATACACAACACTAAAATAGATTTAAATATATAAGACAAAGTTACTGGTACCTACCAATTTACTAAAGCAAAATATTTAATGAAACATAAGTATGTATTTTGTTAGGATAAACATTAAAATGCATCTTATACCAAATTTTGTAAAAAAATATATTTTAATATATATATATATATATATATATATATATATATTTTTTTTTTTTTTTTTTTTTTTTTTTTTTGGTGGAAATAAACAATTTATTATTTATTAATATTATCATTATATAAAGTAAATGTTTGTGCTCATTAATTCAATAACTAAAACAAAATACACGTCTATATTATTTCCTTAAATTTGGTAAAAACATAGCCATTAAATGAAGGGTTCTAAAGAAATAAATAATAGTTACATTCCAGCCAAAATTTACAACTGCAGATCTGTTAAAAAATTGTACAAAGAGAATGTATATTAAAAATATAACTATATCATTAAAAGCATACTTGAGAAAAGGGAATAAATAGGGGATTTGAAAACTTAACTGTAATGACTTTTTAACATGAAATGCTGATAGTTTGTTTATTTTAAACAAGAAGAAAGAAAAGATAAAGCACTATCATAACATAAAATGAAAGAAATTTGGTTGTATAATGAAAAAATGGTCAGAACAAAATTACAATTAAACAAATAATATATTGGCTCTCTAAATACATGATTTATAACTTATATGACATAAAATGTAAGAGTAAAAAGTCTCTTTTTGCGAATTTGTAATTTTTTGATGACTCAGAAAATAGGTTAACACTGTCTTTTTAAGGTTAATTCAGTTAAAAAATGGTTCTCTTAATTGTAAGAAAGTTATTATCTTCCAAGTAGCAACAACTAGACCTTATATTTGATTTTTCAGTAATGTTTCAATTTTTTAGCATAAACACAGAGAAAGATATGCGTGACACAAGCAGCATGAGTAGCACAACTAGACCTTATGTTTGATTTTTGAGTAATGTTTCAATTCTTTAGCATAAACGCATAGAAAGCTATGCGTGACACAATCAGCATGAGTAGCACAACTAGACCTTATGTTTGATTTTTGAGTAATGTTTCAATTCTTTAGCATAAACACATAGAAAGCTATGCGTGACACAATCAGCATGAAAACTACTTAGGTTAGATTAGATTCATAAAAGCACCTAAACTAATATTTGAAATTTCAGTTTGGGAGTTAATTGCAAAAAAGTTTGGGAGTTAAGAGGTAATTGCAAAACGTTTCCTAACGGGATAAGTACGAGAAGAAAAATAAAAAAATATTCCATAACACAAAATTAAAGTAGAATACTCAGAAAAAAATATTCTATTAAATATAAATAATATGGAAAAATAGAAATAAACTACTGTCCTACTCTAATAAATAAAATGTCTACTTGTAACTTAACAGTTAACATTACTTAAATAGAATTTGTAATTAAACTGTCAACTTTCTAATAAATATTAATAATTGCACTAGCAAAAATTAAAACAAAAACGAAAAAAAATCGTTAAGTATAACTTACATTAACCAAGTAAAAAGGAAAAAATATCAGGCATTTAGTAATGCCAAAAAATATATTATATGTAAATATATATTTTATAATATATAAAATATAATATACTAAAATAAGATAACTATCTTATTTTAGTTGATATTTAAACTTTTTATATTTTATTCTACAGGATCCTCGTCTGAAACAATTTTTGAAAACAAAATAACAGGATATATGTCAGGTATTATTAAAATTAAAAATTGCAGTTGAACACCACATGATTTGCATTAGAATATCATTAAGATGAAATTTCTTGGGCCCACTCACGCTTATAATTAGCCCAAGGATAAGTTCCTAAGCCTATAATAGCCAACTGTGTATGATATAAATTTAACACACCGACATTATTAAATATACAACGTTATAAATATGAGTTTAATAAATTTATAAATATTAAAGTTTATAAATTTATGTTAAGCGTTATTTAAATTTAATTAAGATATTTACAAGGCATAAACAGAATATTAAATAAAAAAATTATAATTATCAAATTTTAATGAAATATGTTATACATGCCGACGGAACAACCAAAGTATTTAAATTTTCACGCGTTTTTTTTTTATTTGAACGAACGTCAATAGGTTCTGTCGTTTTTAGAAGTTTAGACGTTTTACATTAATTAAAAGTATACACGTCCATACACACATGAAATAAAAGAATACACGTCCATACACACATAAAATAAAAGAAATAAAGTATCCATACACACATCACATACACACACAATAAAAGTATACACGTCCATACACACATGAATAAAAGTATACGTTTATACAATATGAAATAAAAGTATACACGTCCATACACACATGAAATAAAAGTACACACGTCCATACACACATGAAATAAAAGTATACACGTCCATACACACATGAAATAAAAGTATACACGTCCATACACACATGAAATAAAAGTATACACGTCCATACACACATGAAATAAAAGTATACACGTCCATACACACATGAAATAAAAGTATACACGTCCATATACACATAAAATAAAAGTATACACGTCCATACACACATAAAATAAAAGTATACACGTCCATACACACATGAAATAAAAGTATACACGTCCATACACACATAAAATAAAAGTATACACGTCCATACACACATGAAATAAAAGTATACGTCATACACGTCACATACACACATGAAATAAAGTATACACGTCCATACACACATGAAATAAAAGTATACACATAACACACATAAAATAAAAGTATACACGTCTATAAAAATGTGCTGACTCTTTGAATGATAAAACAAGAATGAATTTATTTTATAAAAATAATGACATGACAATTTCAATGTTAAATAAAATAATATTAAATAAATGAGAAGTATGAGGGATGTGCTGTCGGCACACTACTCCCCTCTCCTGAAAGTGTATCCGGGGCTGGAAAGCTGGTTTAAGGCGATCTATAGCGATCTTTTCCGGCTTTCCATTCCTAAGGATAGTAAAGGTTTTGCCTGTTTACTGACCACAGTGAAGGGACCTTCATAAGGAGAGGAGAGGGTAGGGGGCTTGAGATTGTTGCCAAGTCGAACAAAGACTTGAGAACATTTTTTTAGATCCGAGGAAACGAAAAATTTTCGATCTCGAACGTTTGTCGAGCGTAATTGTTCAAAAATTGATTTTAATTTGTCTATGAACGTAAAATCAGGACCTGAGCTAAAATTTTGAGTAGATTGATGAAGCATCTCTCCTGGAAGAGTTAAAGGTTGACCATGTAATAGTTCAGCTGGGCTGTAATTGCTATCTTGAACGCAAGCTGCTCGGAGGCCTAGTAAGACGGTTGGTAATATGTCTACCCAGCGATCCGTGTGATGACAGCGAATTGCCTCTTTCAGACAACGATGCCAGCGCTCAACTTTTCCGTTGGCTTGTGGGTGATAAGCAGATGTGAGATAATGGTCAATGCCTAAGATCGAGTTTAACTTCCGGAAAAGGTTGGATGAGAATTGTTTTCCTCGGTCGGTGGTAATGACAGCTGGAACTCCGTAGCGGCTATCCAGTTTGTGTAGAATGCAGTAGCTACTGCTTCGGCGGAAATCTCCTTGAGTGGTATTGCCTCGGGCCACGACGTAGCTCGATCAATCATGGTAAGGCAAAAACGAAATCCGTGGTTTGGTGGCAGAGGGCCAACTAAATCGATATGAATGTGATTTAACCTGGACGTAGGTGGAAATACTTGATGTGGTGATTTAGTATAGCGGGTTATTTTATTCTTCTGGCATGGAACACATTCTCTTGACCAATTCCGGCAATCCTTTTTAATAGACGGCCACACAAAACGCTGAGTCATTTGATGAGTAGTTCGTTTTGCGCTAGGGTGAGATAAGTTGTGGATTTTTTCAAAAAGGTTGCGCCGAAATTGTTGTGGTATAAAGGGCCTGTGTGCGGTATCGCAATACAGTTTGAAGGAATAACCTGGAACTTTGTAAGATGTAGCGATAAATTAGTGTTAGGATCTTGGAGTATATTTTGAAGCTCAGTGTCAGTCTCTTGTGCTTTTGCGATGACAGCAAAGTCGATAGGCGTATCTGCTGATTTAATAGCTTCCAATCTCGAAAGATGATCGGCTACAATATTTTGTTCACCAGAGATGTGTTGAATGTCACAAGTGAATTCAGATAAAGCTAAGTTGGCGTGCTTGTCGCTGTGATGCGTTGTCGAGTTTTTTAGAAAAGGCAAAAGTTATGGTCTGTGATCGGTGAGGATGGTTATTTTTCGACCCTCAATTAAATGTGCAAAATTCTTGACAGCAAGATACATAGCAAGCAATTCGCGATCATATGTGCTGTACCGCGATTGGGTGGGGGTAAGTTTTTGAGAAAAGAATCCAGTGGTTTACATTGTGGACCTATGCGCTTTCTAATGCTCCACCAACTCCGATAGATGAAGCATCAACTTTTAGAATGAAGTGTGCTTCTGGTGATGAAGATGGGTGAGCGAGAAGGATGGATTCGGCTAACTTGTCCTTGCATAACTGAAATGCTGCTTTAGTGTCATCTGTCCAAGGAATTTTGACATGCGTACCTTTCCCTTTTTGGCCTTTTAAAAATGACGTCAGTGAGGCTTGAGCTGAAGCGGCACCTGGTATAAAACGGCGATAAAAGTTAAGCATACCAAGGAAACGTCTTAAATCTTTTACTGTCGAGGGTAGATTAAAATTTTGTATCGTTTCGGTGCGTTTAGCGTTTGGTTCAATTCCATCGGCTGAAATAGTGTAACCTAAAAAATCAACTTTAGTTTTTCCGAATTCACATTTAGCTATGTTGATACTCAAACCATGAGCGGCCATGCGTTTGAATATTATTTGCAAATGTTGTAGATGTTCCTCAGGTGATTTAGATGATATCAAAACATCGTCTATATATACAAAAACGAAGGGCAGATCACCAAATATTTCTTGGGCAAAACGTTGAAACGTTTGGCCTGAATTCCGGAGACCAAAACTCATTCTGACAAATTCAAAAAGTCCAAATGGTGACGTGATAGCTGTTTTTTCTATGTCTGCTGGCTCTACTGGGATCTGGTGATAAGCTTTGACTACATCGAGTTTTGAAAAAATTTTGGCGCCATCAAGGTGGTGATTGAAGTCATGAATATGGGGTAATGGATACCTATCTGGGATGGTTATAGCGTTAAGGCGTCTGTAGTCTCCACATGGTCTCACGACCCATCTTTTTTAGGGACCATATGAAGGGGACTACTCCAAGGGGATTTAGATGGTCGACAGATGCCTGCTTCCATCATTTGCTGGAAATATTGTTTGGCTATGTTTAGTTGTGCTGGTGTTAATCTTCTGGGTTTAGAAAACACTGGCTGACCGGTCGTAATAATATGATGGGTTGTTTTATGCCTTGCCTCGCCCAGAAAGGGTGATGGACGAGTTACATCAGGGTATTGAGCCAAGAGTTCTGAATATTTACAATTTTTATTAACTGTTGTTATACTAAAATTTTTATTTGAATTATTTATTTTAGTGACAACTGACAGTTTAGTGTTACCATCAATAAGTCGATGTTCTCGTAGGTCGACTAGAAGATTAAATTTACGCAGAAAATCAGCTCCGATAATTGGTTTATCTACTGTGGTGATGATAAATGGCCAGTTGAATGAGCGACGTAAGCCTAGGTCCAGATTGAGCCATTTCTCGCCATAAGTGTTCATTGTTGATCCGTTGGCTGCGTAGAGTTTAAAATCTGATGGAGGTGAACGTTTGTTGTTGTAGTTGGCAGGAAATACTGAAATATCAGCCCCTGTATCTATAAGGTAGCTGATGTTTGTTTTTCTGTCTCGTACAAATAAGCGGCTGCCAGATAGCTCGCCAATGCCACTCGCCGCGAGGTGGTCTTGGCTTTCTAGTTTTCCGAAGCCGGTGAATTTTTTAGGTGTATGAATGTGCAGGGTTTGTTGCATTTACGTGCTCTATTGCCAAATCGTTGATGATAGAAACAAACTGTAGTGTTGTTTGAATGTGAGCGTGATCGAGGTTGTTGAAAACGGGAGCGGGATCTTGAGCGATGTTGGTGGCTGTAAGGTTGTTGCATATTAAAAGCTTCAATCATTTTAGTTAATTTCTCAATACATTGGACTAAATTAGTATTATCGGGGTGTTCGGTGGTTGATTGTGAAATAATTTGGTTGATTGATGTTGGAACGGTATTTACAAGCTTGTCTGCCAATTCAGCTAATTTATCTAAATTGCCTTCGGCTACAGTAAGAATGGCTTGAAAGTTATTAGGTAATCGTTGGAGCCATAATGATTTAAGTACGCTGTCAGCTATTTTGCTATTAGCCAAGCTTTTCATTTGGCGTAGGAGGGATGATGGCTTTTGATCTCCTAATTCCATTTCGGTTAATAGTTTCTTTATTTGTTTTTCTTCACTATCAGTAAATACTCCTAATAATCTATTTTTAAGAGTTTGATACTTATCTAATAGTGGGGGGTTATTAAGTATATCACTGACTTGCAACAGAATTTCAGCGTCAACGGCTCCGACAACTGAATAATATTTTGTCGAATCTTGAGTGATGCCAGCAGTTATAAATTGAGCTTCTAATTGATGAAACCATATAGTGGGATTATCTTTCCAAAATGGAGGTAATTTTGGAGAAATTCGATTAATTTGATTTTGACTTACTGCAGTTGATGTTAAATCTGAATTGTGATTTACCATTGCAGGCTGCGGCGGATCAGTGTTCATGTTTTTCGGGCCACCAATATAAAAATGTGCTGACTCTTTGAATGATAAAACAAGAATGAATTTATTTTATAAAAATAATGACATGACAATTTCAATGTTAAATAAAATAATATTAAATACAATGAGAAGTATGAGGGATGTGCTGTCGGCACAACGTCCATACACACATAAAATAAAAGTATACACGTCCATACACACATAAAATAAAAGTATACGTCCATACACACATAAAATATTTATAGATATTTAAATGCTGAAACGACATGAGATAAATAAATTCTGATATAAGAATACTTTCCCTCTCCAATAGGAGATGATAAAGTAAAACTATCGATATAATACTCATATTTCATCTATATTAAAGTATTATTCGATTATCGATTGCGACACATATGAAATCGATCTGGCTAATTTTTTCAACAAAAATATAAAACATTTTCATCACGATTTAAGAAATGATAATCAACATGTTTTTCGGGAGAATATTTATATATTTTGTTGGAATTTTAAAACTAATAATCCTGGGATCACGATTTATTGTGAAACAGTTTCAGAAATTATGATATTTGTCACCAAATATATATAATACAAATATAGACAATAATAATAAAATTAAAAAAAAATCGGGTACGGGACTCCTCGGAACTATTTCTATCCATATAATTTTCTGCACTTCGGACTCGGTTACTTCGGACACGCTTCGCTCATGGTAAGACGAAACGAGACATCCGTTTTATTCCTAGCGTTCACCCATCCACGTACTGTACTCAGACAATGCTGCTTAACACAGGCGATACGACAAAACCCGTAGTCATATTAGGTGCAGCAAAACAAAAGAAAACACTTAATTAATACCACTAGTGATACGACAAAAACCGTAGTTATATTATAGCTGCATCAAAACAAAAGAAAATACTTAATTAATACCACTAGTGATACGACAAAACCCGTAGTCATATTAGCTGCAGCAAAACAAAAGAAAACACTTAATTCATACAAATATAAAGACACTGAATAATTTTTAATGTTTAAAAAGTTTACACAACTCATTCTGTATTTATTGAGCTAATACTGATAATCAAATGAACATCAAAACAAATGCTAATCTTTAGCACTGCAAGCGTGCTAAATTTTAAATTGATTCAATCACAGTTCCGCGTTTTACGATTTTATTATTAAGCTATAATTAAAAGGTAATGAAATTATATAACAATTATTTTCCGGATAGTAAAAATACACCTGAAATTTAATTTTTGTTTTAAATTCCAACTCTCCAGCGTATACACACTAGGAGCTATAAAACGGACACACACTATACGCAAATAAAGTAGGACAACTCGGAATAAACCATTCAGGAGGTCTTATAATTAACCTCCTTATAATTAATTTAATTATGATATAATTAAATTAAAATCGGTGTTTGGGATGTTGTGCCAACACATTACTTTTTCTATATACGTGCGGGTATAAATAATGAAAAGTAAAAAACTGCGTCATTATAAAAAAAACATTAAGAAAAAGATGAATTGACTGAAAATAGTTATTTATGCAACAAGGAATGAAAGTAAGTTTTACAGCTCAAGTTAAAGTTTCGTCCTATGGCAGCGCCGAAGGAGGAAACTTCATTAGCTCACGAGGCAAGTAGGCCGAGGGAGATAAACTAGTTAGCTTAACTAACATTTTGGCTCCCGAGGCTTGACGAGGGAGATAATACGAGAGCTGAAAACTTTCATCCCTTGTTGCATATTAAATATTATCTACGACTAGAGAACAAATACTAACAACTATTAATATATTCTTCAGCTCCTTAATTGTTATTGTGTTAGTTTATTCTTACTATGTCAATTACTCTGATGAAGAGAGAATAAAGCCACTATCTTTACATTATTTTATTGTAAGCTGTCAATAGAATAATGTGTAATACTATATTTGTAATTTAAACATTAGCGTGTGTATATTGTATATTCTACCCGTAGTACCAACATAACACCGAAAAAAATCCTAAAATTCTGTCAAGTTTGCAACACTTTTACTTTTCCTCCCTAGGGAGTAAAAGTACATTTACAGTGTGAGGTAACAAGACTGTAAGTAGAACTTACAATACAAGGAGTAGATAAAAAATATTGAATCACCCCGAACAATTAATATTACAATATTATGCAACATATTGGGCGTACATCAAACGAAGTCTAATTAAGTTAGTATCATTGGTTCCAGTTTTAAAGTTTGATATATATAATAACGTATAAACAATTCACGGTTTTTGACAAATACATTTAGATATCCGTTAATATTGTGGCAATACGTCACTTAAAATAATATTAATACGACAAACTACTACAGGATAATAACAAGGACTTCAGGGAAGCTGCTTCCGTAGCCTCTGAACTGACTCGTAGAGCCATGAAGCCTAAAGCCTCTAAGCCCTACCCAGTAAAAAATAAATAAATAATATTATATTATGCAACATGACATGGCAGTAAATGTTTATCGTTTTAACAATTAATGAAATCCCAATCCAATAATAAAAATACTGAATCATAAAAATATTACTTTACAGCCTAGTTACCTAACCTAATCCTCCTTACTTAATAAAACAAACTCCAGGCAGACGGCTTAGGCCATGCCTTACTATGTATCATTTAATTGTAATTTTAATTATTTTTTCTAATTTGTAAATATACATATTTACTTACTTACTTACTTACTTAATAAAAGTATTAATGTCATAAACACTACTGAAAAATCGATAAATACATATAATGTACAGGTAACACAATATAATTGTGCAGAGAGACACCTAGGAAATGTAACAAGCAAAATGCAATGCAACATCTGGCAACTGTTCCATCATTCGACATTCGTCATCATTGATGGCTCGACATAATGTCATGTCCCAATCTGTTTCGTTACTTCTAACTCATCAGAGCGCCGACAGAGCCTAAACTTACTCTGACCTTCAATTGAAATTCTGAAGAATATAATGTGAAGTATTACCAGAGACGAGCGGTGCTCGTCTGATGATTTAAACGTAACGAAACAGTGGGACATGACATTATTTTGAGCCATCAATGATGACGAATGTCGAATGATGGAACAGTTACCAGATGTAGCATTGCATTTCTTGTTACAGTTCCTAGGTGTCTCTCGCACAATTATAGTGTCAACTATTAATGTTTTGCAAAACTCGATAGTATCAAATGATAAATGTACAGGCAGTAAATATTTTTAGATTTTAAAATTCGATAGGCGCTGGACGCTTCTGAAAATTAGTTTTTTTTATGAAAAACCTCCCTCATGATACATGAAGGATATCAATACGTAATTACTACAGGGCAAAGAAGAATGTGTTCAAGTTATAAATAGAAATAAAAAATATCTTATTAAATATTGATAGATGGAATGAAAAGAAGTGTTTACAGAAGAAGATGATATTGAGGTAGGTAGGTATTCAGACCTTACTTTAATCGTATTCAAGTTTACATTATAAATACATTATATCGACTCAGTTAAGTTAGGTTTTACATTTCAGGCTAGTAAAAATGTATTCTATTTTTTATAAGAAACATTTTTATGTATTTAAAAACTTCTACAAATAAAATTTAGGATTAAATTACGCAACAGGTTTATTTTTATTTGGCTAGTTTTACAGATATTGATTGACATAGATAATAAGTTATAGAGTTTTGTTTTGAGGAAGTTTCAAGTATAAAGGGTGAGAAGTGACGGCCCTGTAACTAAGGATCTAAAATAGACAAGTTGTTGGTAGGGGGTATGTTGGCGCAATACCGTGACGTCAGACTACGGTACTCAAGTCATGACGTCAGCACAAAGGGTCGATTCTCCCTAGTCTGACGTCAGCCAGCCTACACAGACCCCCATATCGAGACCGTTTCTCCCATTCAGTTATACGGCGTCCTAAGTGTAACGTTTTCTCGTCCTACGCGTCTAAATTTTTGTCTGGGGTCAAGCTAACCCCTTTAAACATTGAAATTTTTAATGAATGGTTATTGAATATTTCCGAAAATTATCATTCTTTCCTGGAAGGATCCCACAACAAACTCCATCATCAAAATCGTACAAGGTAAGAAATAAAATAGATTTATACTGTATATGACAGATAAATAAAATTCCTTAAATATTTATCTTAATTTGTTGGCGTATACCAGCACACAATTCAAAATAGGTAACTTTAAATAATATTTCTTTTTATACTTTAGTTAACAAATTATTATTTTTATTATTCCAATTATCTTAAATTTCAAAGAACGATTGAGAAAACTCGCCGGTTGGTATAGGTCAGAGTCGCAAACTGGATTTTGGTTATTATTTGAAATAACTACGAGTTTCTGGTTACATTTTTAAATTTTTAAACAATTAGTAAAATAACTAAGTTTAATAAAAAAAATATTAATAGTAAATTTATCCGGGTTACGATTTATCCTTCCTTACTGATTTAAACAACAAAAAAAACTACAAACCCACTACTAAAACCAGAACGTAATTGTGACGAGTTTAGTGACGCATTGAGAACTGTCTAATGTTCTACAATAATATTCCGGTCGACATCAAAATAAAAAAGAAGCAAAAATCGAATCATAACAGAACATAAACAATTTACAACTACAAAAATAAGAACAATAATTAAACTCGTTCCCACTCCATCGAATTCTAAAATATGATGATAAATAAACAACTAATTGTCTGATTGGTACAAAAAACAGCAATTATAACCGACAAAAAACTTAAATTGGTTAATGATTGAGTTTAAAATAAAATTTAACATCAGATTTAGTTTTGTACTAAACACAAACATAAAATTATAAGGTTCACAGTGGATAGCCAGGACACGTCTATAATTATAAAACACTCGAGCTTTAGATTAGAATTTAAAGGATCTCTAGAAGTTTTCTTCTACCTCCCCCCCCTCCCATCTAACCCCCACTCTATACATTTTTTATATTTCTACAACAAAACTAAAAGTATTAGAAATAAACTAACGTATGTCAATCAATAATAAAAACAAATAATCAATAATGTTACTAAGTAGTAAAAATAGTCGATGCATATCTTAAATATATTTTGAAAATCATACGTTATTTTAAAATAGTAAATTCAATGTGCAACGAAAATAGTTTAAATCAATTAATTTTTAAAAATTCATTACAATAGAATATAAGTTTTAAAACTAATAAAAGAAAATTTAAAATGAATGTAACAGATGTATCAATATAATGTTTTATTTTTAAAAATAAATTACTAATTTTTATACGGTAGACAAAATATTGGTAAAAACACCAACTACAAGAAAAATAAACGAAAATATGTAGAATCAATAAACTTAATATTTATGCTAAATTAATAATCAGTAAAAAGACGAAGACAAATAAAAAACAAACACAGAATGTAAAGGAAATGCAATGACGACAAAAATTATACAATATTAATGGTGATTAAAATACGATTGTATATTAATAATGACGTCATAAAGATGGCAAAGTTAAGCAACACGTAATGGAAGGTGAATATTAAATAAATGAAAAAAGTAGGAAAGAATCGCGTGATAAATAGTTAAAGTTGGACGTTGGGCAATGCTTTATCGATATAGCGTCACTTAAAAAGTTTAAAGGGAGTTGGGCTTTGCCTTAACTTTAAAAGAGCAAACTAATACATGCACTTGAAATACAGATATATTTACAAGCAAGATATTTAATAAATAATCCGCGGGTAAAAGATGCCGCCAAACATTTTATCTCTTTGCTTCCTCTCATATATATAAACTTTCAGTAAAACGTAAAATTTTAAGTAAAAGGTTTCCGAATAGCCACTAAAGCGGTTGACTCTTATTATATCTTATTATAAAATTATTATTTTATAATAAGATTATAAGATAATAAGATACAATAAATTCTAAACAAAATATTATATTGCAATTATACTTAAAAATTATTACACTCCACACAACATACATTAAGAATTGTATACAAACATACAAAAACATTTATCTTTTTTTTGGTTTTATAGAAATAAAAATAAACATAGAAAATTAATATTATTAATTGTAAAACTTAATAGTATTAAGAATTAATAAACGTTTATTAAGGATAACAAGGTGCGCTGACCATCCTCAACATAATAATCACTTGTTATGGACTCAACATATACTTTTAAATCCACCAAATTATACCCTTTATGATTCTTTTTAATAATCCAATTTTTATTAATTTCCAAAAAACTGTTTAATTAATTTATAATAATATTTCTTGATGTATAATTTTATAAAAAAAAGAATAATGTTTATAAGAAATGATGTTGATGGAATAGATTAATCACAATCAGGAAATAATAATTCTAATTAAAATATCATTGTTGTTGTTTTTTTAATATATTTTGTATATTAAAAATTCTTGGCCCATTTTATTTATGCTAATTTTGTAAGTGGTCGTCAACGAAATGGTCAACTAAAATAAAAAAAATTAAATATGTCAAGCATTATTATTAATAAAATAGTATTAGTTTAAACAAAAAGTAAAAATATTAATAAGTTCAAACAAATCGTCAAATTTAATATAAATACGAAGTGTTACACTTGATTTGGTCAGTAATTGTTGTACATTTTAAGAATAGATGCCATGTGTTAATATCAATTCTAACATGTGAAATGAGCAATAGTTTAAATTTTTAATTTGTCTATATTATAATCGTCTATTATTATCACATTTATCACTACCTCAGTTTAACTATCAAGGTATGATTATCTCAGACTATTCGGACTTTATTATATTTTTTTTAATTTATGACTTGGGATTATAAATGACCGTTTATAGTCATTTGTCTATTTTACGGTTCGCTTTGTCTGATTTAATTAGGTACGGGTTCGGCTAAATCAAAATCTAAACAAAGAAATCTGGTACGGGATATCTCGGAACTTTTTCTCTCTATATAGGGTTCGTTAGGTTCACATGCTCATTACTTCGGACTCGCTTCGCTCGCCTTCAGAATATTGAAGTCATCTAATTTATATTTGCAGAGTAAAACATTCGTTCGACTTCCAACGGTGATCATCCACTATGGGTGATCTCGGTGATCTGACGAATCCTAGTGATCCCAAAATTATTCTTATCATGCTTATTTCTTAAAGGTCTACCCTGGTACCAAATTTAGACTAATTTAAATTATGAAGACAAACACAAGTATTAATGATTTAAATTAAATTATATTTCAGTTTTAAAGTATTAATGTCATTCGATTAAAATTGAACTAATGCCAATAATAAAATGAAATTTGTCAAATAAAGGTCAATTTGTCAGTCAAATACAAGCAAAATTTCAAATTTTACTGGTTAAATTAATGATAGTTAAGGACGTCATGAAAATATTTTCCGGCTTCCACAACTGGAGCTAAAAAACTATTTTTTACGAAATTTCAACTGTCTAGCATACAATGAAAGTACGCTGATAACAAACAAAGACACACACATACATAAAAACAGACAACTAAGTAAAATCCCCGATTCGGAGTTTTAGAGCCAACACATTAATTTTTCAATATACCTAAGGTATAAATGGGAAAACTAAAAAAAAGTAAGAGTTGTTAAGGTCCTGATACTGTCTTAATGACGTTATGGTCAGGACGTTAGCATTTTACTCCAATAAAAATGGTTAAGATCAGATGACTCATGGATATGAATTTTGAACATGCCGACCGTCGAAAATTATATAGTTACCTAGTTGAGAGATGTGAGATAATCAATTTGCAATGTGGCCAACTTTTTAGGTGGTGTAGATACGTTGTTGATGACCTATCATCTCTATCAATACCACTATAGTAGTAGTAGTAAAGGTGGGGAAGATCCTAGATCTTAGCAATTATGTCTCTGGGACGTTTTTTTCCAAATACCACTACAAATAAACTCCAGGAAAAAATTTAAAGAGTTTATCTAAATCAACCGAGAGCATTGGGTCTATTGCGTGTTTACATAAAAAAGCAACAGCTTTTACAAAGCAAGAAACCAAATTTACGGTCTATAAACACGTGAACAGATTAAAAGAAAAACCACATACAATGAGAAGGTTTCGGTCTTCAGATGAAACAGCCATTAATGCTCATAAAAATGCACATTTTCTTTAAAAAAAATCTAAAATTTAAACAACAAGTTGTAACGCTACTGCCCAGATTAATTTTTTGGTATATATATTTAATATATATACCAAAGAGTTAAGCAACACTTGAATTGATAAGCAAGGAAGTTCGCATTTTAAAGAAAATTCGCCTGGCTTGAGGTTCTCCGCGCCAGAATTTTAAATCCTAACCTAAATCCTATTAACCCTAAATCCGTTAGCTTCGTTAGTTCTAGCTTATATAAAAAACCATCATTTAATTAGAAGACTCAAAAAAATTGTGCTTAATTGTATAAACTAAACATTAATAAAAAAAAATTAATCAAATTATACATAAATAAATTAAGTCCAAAAAAAATCCAAACAAATTATAAACATTTATAAAACAATCAACCTTAATTGCATTTCAGTAATCGATCAAAATGTTGTAATTAATCCCATATTAATCAAAATCAAAAAGGGCGTCAAAATCAGTTAAACACTGTATCATTAAGAAATGTATGTAATTAAATATACAATCAATATGCAAATTCAACGTTCCACAAAAAGCGCCGCATCTTAGAAACTTGTAAATTTATCAAAAATCGATAAAATCTTTGATCCAATTCACTCATTCGAAGTTAATTCTAAAAGACAAAATACCTTATTTCGTTAATTTCGTTATTGTATAAGATTAGTAAAAGTCGCTCTTATTTGTAATAGCGATTTTATTAAAAAGGAATAATTAAAGTTTTAAATTTATAAATGATTTATTAGTTATTAGAGAAATAATTTCTAAAAAATTGAGAATGATGAATTTGTTCTACAATTTTGTATTCAAGGTTGCACTTACATTTAAAAGGGATTATTGATTATTTTTTAATTGAATGTTTTGCCGCTAGAGTGAAGGAGTGGCAACTTTTACTCGACATTTGTGCGAAACGTTTGGATAAGGGTAGCTTTGAAGGGTTTCAAGAGCTCAGGATTGTTGTTTCGAATCCCAGTACGGTATTACTTGTTTTAATTGAGACATATTGATTATTTAGACCTAAACTTATTCTTCTTTATTCTTTCCTATAACTATAATAATGTGGGAAAGGATTTAATTGGGGTGAAAAAATTGAACCTAACTTTTTCTTTCCTTTTCTTTATCAGATGATTAAGTTTTAGCGTCCCTGCATGGATGGATTCATGCGTAAGTTTCAGCATGTCTGTATGAATGGATTTATGTAAGTTTCAGCGTGTCTGTATACATGGATTTATGTAAGTTTCAGCATGTCTGTAAGAATGTATTCATGGGTGAGTTTCAGCATGTGTGTACGGATGGATTTATATAATTTCTAGCATATCTGTGCGGATAGATTTGCGTAAATTCACCATGTCTCTACGAATCAATTAATGTATCTATTCTTATCTTGATAATTTTGTGAAAATTGAATATATCTTTGATTAAAATGTACCTCGATTTCAAGGGTGTTATAACGATAGGTTAAAGCTTAAAATATGATGAAATTTTATAAAATTACTTTGATAGACCTGGAAACATAATCAGTTTAGTCTCTCCGCTCATAAGACTTCATTTTTGTGCCAAGTTTCATTGCAATAAGATCAGCCGTTTGACCGGCAGCTTTGTTACAAGAAATGTGCACATCCATACACTAATACACACATTTGGAGCCTGTAAGAGCTTAAACGTTGAGGGTGAAAAAAGTGGGTGTTACACTTTTTCCTCATGCAATACTTCCCCGTCCGTGTAGGAAGTAGGGAAGCAAAATACAAATATTCCAATTAAAACACCAATAAAAAAATAACGAATAAATAAATTCAAAAGAAGAATGAAGAAGATAAAAAAGTAGTGAAGAAAGGATCAATTAAAAAAAGCAATAATAATCAGAATCAAAAATTGAAAAAATAAATAAATTGTTTCTTCAACACTGTAAACATTTCTAATAATTTATAATTTTATAGTTTAAGAAGCTGATTATTACTCGAAGTCCTGCTACATAATAACGACTAAACAGATAAAAATTGTACCAAGTCTGATAATAAAGAAAAACAAACGAGAAAAAGCAAACAAAACTCTCATCGAGTGAAAACGATATGACTCTTACAAGGAAAAGATAAACAAGATAGAATAAATAAGAATAAAAACTAAACATTAAGAAAAAGGAGATACTAAAATAGGTACGACTAAAAAAAGGTAACAAAAATAAAAATACACAAATAGCCATAAAAAAAGCAATCAAGTCCAATAAAATTCTTTTAAAATTGTTTAAGATCTGCAAAGTAATCTTTAGACAGTCAAGCACCGAAGTGAAAATTTCTGTACCCCACAACTAAAGTTTAACAAAAAGAGATAAAAATAGTTTTTATGATTCTATATAGAGTAGGGAACATTAAGGACCTGCGCATTCTAGCGAGATCCAACAGAATTTATTCATGCTAAGGAACAAGGGTGAGAGTGTCTCATCTAAATGGGTTATCTGTGTTTACAGATTAAGGATAATCACGATTTATTGTGTTAGTGATCAGAAAAAGCTGTTTCACTGCAGATTACCTTTATTTTAATCTTTTATTTTATATAAATACTTCTTTTTATAAGCTATATGATTTTTACAGTTCGTCCATTAAATCTAGGAAAGCACTGCGTAAAAATGTTTAAACATGAGCAACATTTGAGTTTTAGCTAATTTCGAGAGGACACTATGAAAAGATGGTTTCTTTGAAATGGGGGACGAAACACTGATCAAATATATATATATATATATATAATATATATATATATATATATATATATATATATATATATATATATATATATATATATATATATATATATTATATATATATAATATATACACACACACACATATATATATATGAATATATATATATATAATATATTATATATATATATATATATATATATAAATATATATATAATATATATATATTATATATAATATACATATATATTATATATATACTTAATTATAAAGAAATATAAAGAAACATAGAAAACTTACAATAAAACGTAACGTTTCGAACTGATTAAGTTCTTCCACAGACGAAGAGAGACTCATATATATATATATATTATAATATATATATATATTATATATATAATATATATAATATATATATATATATATAATATATATAGTTTTTTTCCCTTAACGTTTAATGTTTTAATTGAAAAAATTATTCACATTTGTGTTCATTCAAAGAAAGTCAAAATTTAAATAATTTAAAACCATATTTTAAAAAGATAGGTAAGAAATAGTTAAAAACATATCCCTTGACAAATTATTTTGTTTTATTATCTCATCTTTTTCATTTGAGAATATTTCGATTCACTTACGCTCATCTTTTACTTAAGAAATTTTTTCGATAAAAATGTACCAAATAATAAATAATTTGTATAATTGGTTTTATTTTTCCCCACTCATCACTACAAAACAAAAATATTAGTAATACAAAACATCTGAACATCAAAAGGTCAGATAAGTTTAGTGTTATGAGGTAGTGACCTCATAACTCTAAACAGATTATAAGTAATTGTCTTTTAAAATAAAATACTATAGTAAGGCATTTAATGAGACTAAATACAAATTAGAGTTAAAAAGTTTAATTTAAAACTCTAATTTTTATACATTCAGATTTATTTATTTTCTTAAAAATGTATAATACTTATAAAGACAAATACAAATAATTATATCGTTTTTCGATACATTTCTATTAAAAAAAATTCTTCTGAACGAGTCCAATGCAAAAAATACAAAAATACTTGACAAAGTATAAACGTAGTAAAAACACAATAGATCCTATTTATGAGTTGAAACTTTCACACTTTTTATTGCAGCATTATACATCCTAAGGAATTAAAAGCTTTGTGCAAAGCTTTTCAAAAAAAAAACAACTTAGAAAGCGAACCCATAACGTAGGTTTAATTGCGAGGTGGGTGTTTGTTGCATCGAAGCGAACCTGAATGAAAAGCCCGCCTCTATTCAAAAGTGATTAATGATGCTTAAGTTCTTTGTGTGGTTCTTCCATTTCGCCAATGAAACCTTCAAATTTCAGACCTTCAATAAAAGTTCTAAGATAAGAATAAAGATCTAAAAAGTTTATGTACTAAAGTCCCAAAAGAATAAGATTAATAGATCTTCCTTCGCAGGACTTGGTATTCGGTTCGAAACATTAGAAGATCTATTTTTATATAAGATAGAAGTAACTATAAATTATTTTGTGAGACGTGTTATCTATAGTTTTTTTGAGTGATTAAGTTTATTATTCTGCGCAAGAGTTGTAGTTTAAATTTAAAAGATAAACTAGTCCTTACAAAAAAAAAAAAAATATATATATTTTTATTGGTGTATTCATATTTAAGAATTTTTCTAGTTCTTAGAAATATAATGTTTTGTATGATCTATTATACAAAACATTACGTGATCAATATCTTTAGTAGTCTTTATATCTTTCCAGAAGATGATCCAAGCGGATTGATACATATTGTTCATAACACATTGTAGAATTAAAGTCGTTCTTTTCCTAATAGTATTGATCTATTACTATCTTTAGATCGTAAGAGTCAATTACTAACACTATAAAAAATATTTTACAGATTGCACAAGTAGACCAATATATTGAATTTTTTACCAAGTTTCAACTTTTTAGCATAAATACACTGAGAGGAGCTGCGATGACAAAAACACATACAGGTGGACAACTTAGTGTAAAACCACTCAGGTGGTCTTTTAACACATGAAACAGATAGATATTTAGGTGAAATCTTGATTTCGGTTTTTTAGTGCAACCACCATACTTTTCCTATACATGCTGAATGGACGAGAAAAAGTAAATAAAAGAGGAAGAAGTCACTCCACAAACTTATATTTCATTACAGCAAAGTGCTTTCAACCAAACAAGAGGTCATCATCAGTGCTAGCCTAACAAATAAAATAATACAATAAATCAGAAAAATAATTAAACAATTAGCAGAGACAGCTAATAAAAAAGAAAAATAAATAAACAAACAAGTAAACAAATTAAAAGCACGAGTAAATAATGGAATAAATCAATAAAAAATAAAAATAAATAAAACAAAATAACAAAACAAATTAAAAAGAAAAACAATAATAAAAATTATAAATTATAAAGAAGAGGGTAATAGGTTAGTCTTACAGATCAGATATCAAAGATAGACTAACTGGCGCTGGTGTGGACGCTAGTAAAAGGGCTCTCAGAAGGAGCGTTCTAAGTAAAAAGTAAACATGCATAGTTAAAAGAAAGTTACGCATACTAAAATATTTTAAAAGAATAGCAAAATATTTCAAGTTTAAATAAAAAACGAACTGAGTTGCGGGTTTTTTGTCAAATAAACCGTAAATCAAATTCAATGTCATTTACTCCACTAATTAATTTTGTATTATTGGCAGCTTAATGGGAGCAAAGATAAAAGCAATTACACTATAGAGTGATGTCTAATAAAATTTATAACCAAAAATTTAATTAATTCAATTATACAATTTAATATTTCGTACGTATTTTAATTTATGTAATATTTAAGAACTGATAAAAATATGCAAAATTAAAAAGTAATCTTTCATAAAAAAATATATATGAAATACATTTAAGTTTAACATGTTTTAAATTATAATATAAATAATTTAAATTATAATGGTTTGTTATTAACACCATTTCAGGTGTCTATCGAACAAAATGGCATTTTTAATAATTAATAATCCTGTTAGAGAGTCGGTAATTTTAATATCTTTCGATAATATTTCTCGGTAGGTGGTCATTACACTCAACGGAGAATATTGAAACATAATTTTTAGTAAATTTAAGAGGAGGACCTGAAAAAACCATTATTTATGAGAAGCTCTACATTTAAATTTATTATTTGATTTATATCTTTTAATTGGGTTTTTTCGAAAAGATTTTTTTTTATAAATTTCATCTTTTTTTTAATTATTTGTGTGACCTATTGATTAACACTGGAAATCATTTAAATATAATCGAGTTTTTCGTATGTTATTTAGAAACGAAACGTGTTGAAACGGATTTCAATTATCGATATTAAATCAACAAAAATCGATTCACACGAGTCTCTTGTGAAACTTGTGAATAAAATATTTATTCACTCCGGTTCACACTTCTTTGAAACAGATTTATAAGGTAATGATTTTGTGAAGTGGTTCCTATCGCAAAACCATTTCTATCACCTGATCGTTGTGTAATGGTTAGGGGTGTCATGTAATATAATGTATTACTGTTTTGAGCTATACATAAATAGAATCCATCATAAAGGAAGGAATGAAAAGCCCTTCCACATACAACTGATTATTAACAAAAGATCTAAGGTGAACATAACAAAAGGTTTTATGCTGACCATAAATGCAATCCATCATAAAGGAACGAATGATTGCTAAAAAAAAGTCTCTAAGCGTTAATGGAGTTCGTCTTAATGTAAGAGGAAGAAGTCTCTCCACAAAAATATATTTCTTTATAGCAAAGCGCTTACAACCTAACAAGAGGCCATCATCAGTGCTAGCCGTTGAATAAAGAAGAGGGTGATAGATAAGTCTTACAGATCAGATATCAAAGATAGACAAGTCTACGAGTCTATCTTTGATATCTGATTTTCTAAGAATAATCTATCACCCTCTTCTTTATTCAACGGCTAGCACTGATGATGACCTCTTGTTAGGTTGAAAGCGCTTTGCTATAAAGAACTATATTTTTGTTGAGAGACTTCTCCCTCTTTTATTATTTGGATTACCTTTCTTGGATTTTCCAGTATCTTTCTAAGGAAATGTGCTAAAGCATTTTAAAGGTTAGCACAAACTGAGCTTTATATTACTGCCTAAAATGCTAATCAGAGCTGATTAAGCAAGTTCGAGCATAGTTTTTAACAACTCATTGTATAAGCATTTTGTTTGAAAGATCTAGGAAAATTAACAAACAAATAGAAGGTTTACAGTTACGTCTGGAAGTAAACCTGAAACCCTGAACAAGAACTCGATTGGAGACGAAGAAAGTAAGCACTCCAAAGAAAATCTACAGTTTTAGAACTTATAAATTTTCTAACAATATTTATATTATTCTACACAGTTACAACCTCTAAAAGTCCTTCTTACACCCCCTGAAAGTCCTTCTTACACTCCCTGAAAGACCTTCTTACGCCCCCTGAAAGTCCTTCTTACACCCCTGAAACCATCTTACACCCCTGAAATCATTCTGCACCCCTGAAAGTCCTTCTTACCCCCCTTCTTACCCCTCTAAAAGTCCTTCTTACACTTACCTTTTAGTGGCGACTACGCAGTTTATCATATGACACCAGTCTAATTTAAAGGTAATTACCTTAAAACTTAACTTAAAAAAAAAAATTATTGGTAATTTAGAAGCGAAACATTCCTTTCAAATCTGTCCGTTTTCGGCTTGTCAGACAAGGCTAAGGTAATATCTAGGTCAATAATAGTCCTGTTGGAATTTTGAAGAATACTTTAATAAGAATACTTCACAATTCTTTATTTAATCTAAGTCGGATCTGCGGCACCATCTTCACTTGCAATTACAATCAAAACCAATTACTTACCCGGCAATTTTGAGTTTTTTTTAAATTTTCGAGAGAAAAAACCATCACGATTTTTGTAGAATGCACGCGAATGAAGAAGCCCTCCGTGACCCAAATACACTCGGGGATCTATACTTTATTTTATTTAACGGCATTTTAAAATAAACTTAAATAAAAGATATAATTATGTTGGAATCAGAAGATGTGAGACGGTAGCTTAAACAAACTATGAAATATATATAGAATATTTAAACACATATCAGTGAGTTAAAGGACTAAGTTACAAAGATATTATATATTACACAATATATAAATATATTATATAATATATCAATATTTAAGATATTATA
The DNA here is from genome assembly GCA_018340805.1 of Microvelia longipes. Classification (NCBI taxonomy): domain Eukaryota; kingdom Metazoa; phylum Arthropoda; class Insecta; order Hemiptera; family Veliidae; genus Microvelia; species Microvelia longipes. The sequence goes on along the minus strand of JACMZG010001863.1, from coordinate 62,805,735 downwards.
TTATTATATAATGTATTTTTCTGAACGAATATATTAATTTATATTATTATATTTAATTTGTAACTTTAGAGACAGATAGAGATTAAAGTTTGACTTCTAAACGTAAACAAGATTTTAGACTAGGTGTGTTTTTAAATAAACATCAGTAAGCTTTTTAGTTATAAGGCTCATAGGGGTTTTAGACTTGGTATGTTTTTAGACAAACATGAGTAAGTTTTTAGTTAAAAGGCTCATAGGGGTTTTAGACTTCGTGTGTTTTTAGACAAACATGAGTAAGTTTTTAGTTAAAGGCTCATAAGGGTTTAGACTTGTGTGTTTTTGACAAACATGAGTAAGCTTTTAGGTTAAAGGCTCATAAGGGTTTTAGACTTGGTGTGTTTTTAGACAAACATGAGTAAGCTTTTTAGTTAAAAGGCTCATAGGGGTTTTAGACTTGGTGTGTTTTTAGACAAACATGAGTAAGTTTTTAGTTAAAGGCTCATAGGGGTTTTAGACTTGGTGTGTTTTTAAACATAATCTGTGTGTGTGTGTGTGTGAGGTAGTACACTTTTCTTGGAACAGAGTTAAATCGCATTGATCAATGTTGATGAAACTAAATCAGTGTTGTGTAAGGAGAGCTTAAGGAACTGCTTTTTGAATGATTTAGTTTTGCCAAAAATCAAAAATGTCTCGTATTCAAAAATATCAGCATATTTAATACTTTAAACAGTTCTAAAAATATACGACACTATATTTTTTAAGTTAAGACAAAGATTGGACTAAGTTTTATATCAATACTTCTAGTGTATCCACAGTTTCTGTCGAGTCACTAGTGTTGAACAGCATTGGGCAAAGCCAGTACGTGAATAGGTTTCCACTGAAAATTATTTTTTTATTGTTTGTGGACTATCGAAGCGAGTATGCCGCATAGCGAATGAGTTAATAATTGTTGAGATAATAATTGATGAGGTGAGATAATGTTAAGATAATAATTGATGAGGTGAGATAATAATTGATGAGGTGAGATAATGTTGAGATAATAATTGATGAGGTAAGATAATGTTGAGATAATAATTGATGAGTAAGATAATGTTGAGATAAATTGATGAGGTGAATAATGAGATAATAATTGATGAGGTGAGATAATGTTGAGATAATAATTGATGAGGTGAGATAATGTTGAGATAATAATTGATGAGTGAGATAATTGAGATATTAATTGATGAGGTGAGATAATGTTCGAGGTACCCCGTACCCGATTTTTAGTTTTTTCAACACTTCCTCAACATAAAAAAATATGGAAGCCCAATTAAATTAATTTGCAAAGGGAATGAAATAAAAAAAAAAACTAAGTAAATTACTAATATAAAATTTAAATAAACTTCTTTTAAAATAATGCAATACTAAAGACCGCAAAAAATGCAAAGATTCGTATCTGTCTAATTAACTGCGCGTCTTCTAAAACGAATTCTGAAGAACGCATCGATTGAGCAACACTGCGCAAACTTGTTGAGAATGTTTTTACTTTTATTATTTCATCTGTTAAGGCTTTGACCTCATTATGCTTTTAATTTTTAAAAGTTCAAATCACGTGTAATAAGAAAATGAGTTAAATAAAAATAAATGTTTGAAGAATTACGTTTTAATTAAACGAAATAATAATAAAGAATAAAAGGAATAAAACGCGTTATTGAATAAAAGGATAATAATTGAAAAGCAATCAAATTAAAATAAACAATAAAAATAATAATGATTCTTGTCGAAGAGTTAAAAAAAATCAATATTAATGTAAATTGTTTTTTATTGGAAATTCGCTACAAAAATACATTCGTAGGAGATAATCCTGAAAAATGTACAAAATATAACACAAGTTATATGAATAAAGGAATTTGCTCGCAAATGCTGCTAAACAGTTCAAAATCACCAATGCCTAAAATTGATACTGCAGACGTATTTTAAGTGCGGGTTACTTACAAATCGCGTACTCCTGATATTCTTATACTACATTAGTCACTTAATTTACATAATCCTTACTAGAGAAGTCTACAAAGCTACGAAAAAATCGAGTGGACTGATTGGGTAGACAGCGGTAGACTGATTTGTATACAAAATTTCAACTCTCTTAGAATAAATACACTGGGCGCTACGATGATAACAGACACATACAGACAGATAAATTTGCGAAAACCACTCAGGAGGCCTTATAAACGCCTGAAACGGATAATTCCGGTTTCGGATTTAGTGGGAAACAATACTTTTCTATATGTCTAAGTATAGGCATATAGATCTGCCTCCGTGGCCGTGAGTATATACTAAAATACTATTTTATGAATAGTATTTGTATTAAAAAGATTTCACCAACTTTAATTAATTCTTAGAGTGTAGTAGATGCGACCCACCTGAGGTGGTTCCCGCAGGGTGAATACCCTGATGGGCCGAAAGGCCCTAAAACGGGCATTTATTTATTTATAGGCATATAGAGAAAGTAAAATAGAAAACGTTTCTATATGAAAAGTAAAAAGACAGCAGCCCAAAATAATTAAAATACAAACAACGGAGTTTTCAACCAGAGATCCTGGTCGTTATTAGGGTAAAGAGATATTATTAAAACATAAACAACAAAAAAATAAACTTAGACAAAAGAAAAACAAGAGGGATTTGGCCTCATAGCGGCTCCGTGGCGGTGCGCTGGAGGCCGCTCCGTGGCGGTGCGCTGGAGGCCGCTGCGCAGTAGCATGGTACGTCATATTACTGGTTCATGTAAGTGACATACTGCCATGATACAAGCGGATTTTCAAATATATTAGTAAAGATTTGTTATTTTTTTAAATGACGTCAATGAATGACATAATGTCTTGTTTATATGTTAATGTTACATGTTATGTTGTTTAATACAATGAAGCTTGGTACGTTTTTGGGTTATTGAAGTCACACATATTTAATAAACAGTAGGGTTTCGGGACATAAACAAGGCGTCTAGGTCACAAAAATCTCATACATACATACATACATACATATATATATATATATATATATTATATATATTATATATATATATAAATATATATAATATATATATATATATACCTACGCACTAGGTAGAAGTCTTGATTTCTTTCTAAAAATTAATTTTATTTTCGTCACAAGTTCGATAAGCTAAGTTTCCCTTACTTCAATCGGTATTTCATTCAACAGACTTTAGGTACACAACCAAAAATATGTTCTGCAATTAAATAAACAAATATTTCTTTAAGACTTCATGTAACGATTAAAAAAAATATATTTTCAGAAGTACTTCATAACGGTAATGTTTTCATGAAAATTGTTAAAACAAAATTCTTAAAAAGAATCATTCTTTAAAGACACTTTAATAGCTTTCGCTAAAACCTTTAACAGATCCTAAATTATAATAAAAAAAAAGTTATAAAAATAAAACAAGACAGAAGACTTCTGTGTTCAAGCAATGACAATCAAATGTGACGCAATAATTTTCATAGTTTATGATTATTGGATGAAGTGATTGTCACTTGATGAGTTACTGTAATAGCTTTAAGCTAAAATTAAGCCCCTTAACTTAATTAAAATTAAGTTTTAAAATAAAATTAGAGCAAGGACATTGCGAATACTTTAACAGAATAACAAGCCTTTTTTACACAGAATACTCTAACAGAATAACAAGCATTGCTTACACAGAATAACAAGCCTTTCTTTCACGGAAACTTGACACAGAATATCAAGCCTTCCATACACAGAATAGTCTCACAGAATACAGGACTTACTGTCGGAGATTAACAAGCCTTTCTTTCAAAGAATACAGTAACAGAATAACAAGCCGTACTCACATAGAATACTTTCATAGAATAACAAGCATTGCTTACACAGAATAACAAGCCTTTCTTTCACAGAATAACAAGCCTCACTCGCACAGAATAACAAGCCTTACTTACACAGAATAACAAGCCTTACTTACACAGAATAAAAAGCCTTACTCGCACAGAATAACAAGCCTCACTCACACAGAATAACAGAATACACCTTACTACACAGAATAACAAGCCTTACACAGAATAAAAAGCCTTACACGCACAGAATAACAAGCCTTACTTACACAGAATAACAAGCCTTACTTACACAGAATAAAAAGCCTTACTCGCACAGATAACAAGCCTTACTTACACAGAATAACAAGCCTTACTTACACAGAATTTACTATAGAGGAATAACAAGCCTTACTTACAAAATAACAAGGTATAATAAAGAAATGTTGGAATGGAAAGGTCATTATTCATAATCTTTATTAACTGAGAATCATAGCTCTGACTGACAGATTCTTTATAAAGTGAACCTCAAACAGACAGACAAGGTAGGTTTAGCATGTTAATGCTATGCAAAGATTGTTTTATTGCCGCCGTATCATCATCAGTATAAGAAATATTTTCGACTTTCCCCTAACCAAAGCGTTTAAAGACATAATCTTTAAGGAAGTGGGATTTTTATAGGAAAAGGTAATAAATTTACAAGTCTTAGCGCTTTCTATAACTCTATGAAATTTATTAGTAAACTAAAGGTGATACGATTAATTGCGTTCACGAAAGCACAATTAATCTGTTGAGTCATTGTAAAAGAACTTTGTCACATACTCTATTATTATTATGTTATGTTGCTATGACAACAACTCTTACTGTATTTACTTATTTGAACTTGTATTTATATCTAAATAATTATCTAATAAATAGATACAGTGACAATTGTTGTCATAGCAACATAATATAATAATAACTTATTATTATCTTATGTTGCTATGACAACAACTAGTACCAATGTATCTATTCTTTATAATACGACACACGACTAAAATCAGTTGACAGCGTGGGAAAATGATGCGAGCGAGCTAATAAGGTAAGTCCTGGATGTTAAACTACATCCTCAATTTCAAATCAAGCCAACCTTATTGGTTCTTCATTTCTCAACACTACTTTACCGCGCTGTCAACACATTTTAGCCGTGTGTCGAACTATAGTTTCAATACCAGTTGTTGTCATAACATAATAATAAGGTATACGACAGACATTCGTCCGTAAATTCTATAAATAATTTAATAATATACATTGAATGTAAATTTTAAATAAGATTAATAAAGGAATATTGAAACTAAAAAATAATAGTAATTATTCAGGTTTATAACACAGAGAGAGGGGAACCACTAAACTGACGAAACCGGGAGTCGTAACCCAACCAGAACAAGCATTGGATTTTAGACATGAAGTTTTATGGTAGAGTATGATCATTAAAAATAGAAGATAAACTATAAGACAAAAAGTTATTAAGCGAGACATCTAGAACAAAAAACAAGCATGCACCTAGATATCTCTCGCACAATTACACCATGACAATTTTTCATGTTTTGCGACACTCGGTAGTATCAAATAATGTAAACAGTAAAATTTCAAAAAAATAAATATTCCGGACTCTTTTAAGTCTACAAATAAAACATTTATAGTAAAATTCACTTTTAAAAAGCTACTAACATTGAACCATCAAGTGGTTGAGTAGGTGGCGATCTTGTCGCCATCGGAGGTCGCTTATGTCCGTAGGTGTTATTAATGTTACCGCTAATACGATATAATACTAAACTCAACCGTTTCCGAAAAATAAAATCAATTATACTTATCGCATTAGAACTTGAGATAAACGATATGAAATTTATATTTTAATAAAATTATATTTTCTTTTTTATTGCTGATTTATATTATTTTTTTATTCCTTACGTATATTTATTTAATAATTGGATTGTAATTTAGTTTCTGACGAATTTATTTCTGACATTACTGCTAATGGTACGATGTTAAAAACATATGTTTTTTAGGCTGACAAAGTTGTTACAGCTAAATTACAGGCAACATAGTGACCTTATATCATTTTGATACTACCGAGTTTTGCAAAACATGAATAGTTGACACAAACTATTCTGTCTCTCGCACAATTATATTTGTGTCAACTATAGTGACCTTACCTGGCAAAGAAAGTTAATTGATTAAACCAACTGGTTCTTATACTTGCATAATTATTTCGAAGACGCTACATATCTAAGCCAGTGTACTGTCCTTTACGACAAAAAGATAATTCAATGAACGCACAGCCCTAATGTATAATTCAATTAAGCTATTATTTAGACTTCGTTAGAAACAGTCATATTAGTATGCTTAAACAAAGAGGTTCATATCTCTCCTAAATCCTGCCACGTTACCTCCAAAAATTTATTAAGCTACATTTTTAAATAGGACTTAAACTAACTTGATTTAATAGGTAATAAATTGAAAACTTCAGTCCTAAATTAAATACAAAAACTAACGTAACCATGTCTTCGTCAAAGGCTATAATAGAACATAAATACAAAAAAAAAATATATAAAAAAATAACAAAATTTATCTATTTTGATGATGATGATTAGTTAACTGATGATGATCGTTAACTATTAAAATCTGGTTTGTCACAAATTAATTATAATGAGTGGAGAGAGGAATAGACGTACAATGGTTTTGTTTTATTTTTTCTTATCATAACACTCCACAGCTCAATCTATCATATAAGTAATTAAATGAGTGGAGTGACGAAGACTGGTTTAGTTTTTTTTTCTTATCATAGCATTTCACAGGTGAATCTATCATAAAAATACTTAAATAAGTGGAGAGACGAACACTGGTTAAGTTTTATTTTTTTGTTATCATAGCACTTCACAGCTCAATCCATCATAATAGTACTTTTAAATAAATTCATCATTAAAAGTTTAAAAATATAAATAGGTCATCAAAGTTCACCCAATAAACATTGACAATACGTTATTGATTTTAAATTCACAAAAAAGATAAGAATTTAAAAAAAATAGGTGTGGGTGATATAAAGAATAAAAAAAAAGAAAAAGAATCAGTTAAGACGTGGCGAAATTTCAAGATCTAATAGTGATGTTGATCCAACCGACCATGAATGACACTTGAATGAAGAGTTTGGAACCTTTCTCGCGTCAGGTTAAGCACCGGACAGCTTTTTCGAAACCTTTTGTACTTCCTCAGACTTTGACGAATGAAACTTTTTCGAATAATAGATACCCCGATGGTAAAAAATCAGCATAATAAATCACACTCGACTTAAGAACAAGATAATATTCCTAAACAACTTATACTTCTAATTTTATACAAACATTTTAAAAAATGAATCCTCATAATATTTACGTAAATTATAAAAAAAATAAACATATTACATTTAAGCATACACTTAAAAAACAATCTTTTTTATTCATATATTATTTCACAAATGCTTAATCAAAAATATACTAATTTTATAGTTAAAGCTTGACATAAATAATAAGTGCTTAGTTTATTTTAAACAAAAAGAAATACTTCATGTGATTTAAGTATAAAAAAGAAACTTCTAATCTTAAACTTATAATAAAAACTAGTATTATACTATATTGCGAGATTAAACTATTATATATCAAGATGAAATAGATAAAGATATTTAAAGTAAGTAATATTGATATAAATGAAAGTGACAAATTAAAATATGAAGAGAACTTTATAAATAAGGTGACTTAGAAAAGTAGTTCGGACTTGTTTTAAATTTTAATAGAATGGACTTTAATGATATTGAGTTTTAAATATGCATAGTTAAGTTTAACTAGTGATGCGAAGTATCCAGAACAGAGTTGAAAAATATACGTTATCTACTTCTTCCGTTTTAGGCTCTACATAAAGTCTCGTTTACTTGCCCTATTAATGTCATTTTATTCCCTAGGGAGCGTAGGTAGCAGTAGAAGGCAATTATCGGATAGGAAGATAAAATTTAGATTGATGTTTACATAGGTTTAATGGGGAATCGAAGCGGAGATGTCAATAATTTTTCTGTTCAGCCGACCCGAGTCTAGTGATTTATTGTCCGAGTTAGCTGCTCACTCTTACTGTAAATTATACAGTAAGAATCGTAGATCCATTAAGTAAGGATTGTAGATCCATTAAATAAGGATTTTAGATCCATTAAGTAAGAATCGTAGATTCATTAAGTAAGGATTGTAGATCCATTAAGTAAGGATTTTAGATCTATTAAGTAAGGATTGTAGATCCATAAAGAAAGGATTGTAAATACATAAAGTAAGGATTGTAGATCCATTAAATAAGGATTTTAGATCCATTAGGTAAGGATTGATAAAAATAAGAATCTAAGTTAAAAAGGAAGATTTTGTTGTGTAGAAAAATAGATACAGGATACCTCTGAACTTTTCCACATCACATCGGCCACAAAAATCACCACATTTATTCTGCGACACATCTTTAGACTTGCTCAGCTCGTCCTCAGACAGTATATGAATTTGTTCTATTCCTAGCGGTCACCCATCTAGGCAATAACCTCGCTCGATGTGCTTAACTTTTATGATTCAACAAACCGTATTAAAACACATCTTAGTGTACAAATTTCGTTAATAAAGAGATATACTTGTATCAGATTTTAATACAAGTCAATTGTTTATAGTTTATATATATATATATATATATATATATATATATATATATATATATATATATATATATATATATATATATATATATATTATATATATATATATATATATATATATATATATATATATATATATATATATATATATATATATATTTCTCGAGCTAGTGTTAACAAAATTAATAATCTGATATGTTTTTACCACATTAGAGGTTGACAACGTTTCTAGCCCAGCTCTCAAGGTATCTCCAGAGCCTTTAAAGTTTTAACAGCGGGCTGCACTGGCCAATAATTTTCATTGCAATTACAAATATATAATAAAGTTTAGTTCCAAATTCGGCTACTTGTTATGAAATCTTCTACAACTACATTCATACGTAACTTCTTAATAAAATACAAAATTGATTCAAGCGTTAAGTGTAAAGATCTCACGGAATTAAAATACAAGTTTATAATAAATTCTGCTTACATCCAACTTGTTTCGGCACGGCTTCGCCTCGCCTCGTAAATCCATGACTTAGTCAAATTTTAAGTAGACAAGGAATGGCACTCTAAAGCGGTTACAGAACCAAGTACCAGCTTATCCTAATAAACCGTACTTTAGATAAAAGAAAAGCAATTTATTTTAAAAAGAAATTCAACACATAAAATGTTGAATTAAGCACACCGGTAATAAACTATAATTAAATATTGCAAAGAATTATAAAAAAAAATGATCTTACACGAAAACAAGAACTGTTAATTGAAAAGAGATTAGCGAAAAACCAGTGCATGATTGTACAAAGTATTTTATTTAAGTATGATATAGAGACAGACCAAAAAGTGGAAAGAAATAATTCTAATGAGTGCATTAGTGTCACTTTGCTAAGCCAGTTTTTAATGAAATACTATCTTGTCTGAAATTAGTTTACATCCTTTTATGTAATTGATGTATGCAATGCGTGATCTATCTTTTTGGGGCTGGTTTTATATGATTTAATATTGGTAATTATTATGTTTTGTTAGTCATATAGTTTATTGTTTTATATTTGTGTTTGATGAACTTTTGTTTAGCGTAATGTTTATGACTGTGATTATACGGTTATTATTTATGTTTATACCTGAATATCACCACATTACTGTTTCTAAACACACCATAAGATACTTAATTAGTGTTTTTCTTAGAATAATACTATATGTAGAAGGAGCACTACCTATAATACTGCTGCACTTAAATAATGCTGCCACCCTTACAATATACAATTTTCTAAAAAAAAGTTGGCAATACTTCCGGTTGCTGAATAATTATGTTTTATTATTAATTAATGATTGATTATTCACAAAATACTAATATAAATATCGGTGCATTACAATATTTTAAGCATTTTAAATTGTAGTTAAACGTTTTTAGTTAAAATTATATTAAAAGTAGTCCTCGTCCACTGCATGTAGATTCTTGTATTTCGCTATCCTTTTGCCATCTAAGACCGGGGTTATTAAATACTCAGCAGGTGTTTTAAGTTATTATATTTGTTCTTTACGATCTTTCTTGATTAATAGATATTTATGACAAATATTTAAAATAATGTTTTGTTGTCAGGTTGGCAGCATTACTTAAGTGCACCAGTCAACCGGCTTTCGTGTTATCAGTGGAATTACATTGTGTTTACGGTTCTGTGCTCCTTCTATATATGGTATTTTTCTAAGGTGTTCACGAACGCATCATAAGTCAGCTCACAAGTGTAACGAACGCATTTAAGAAATCTCTTAATTGTGTCTGAACACACTAAAATATACTGAATTAGTGTTTATGAACGCGCCACAAGACACTAAACAAGTGTCTCTGAACACACCATGAGGCATCTCTTCAATTTTTATATGAACGCACCAAAAGACACTATAGTGTCTTATAAATAAGTGATTCCAAACCCAACATAAGAAATCTTTTTAGTATTTATACGAACGTACCACAAAATACTTAATTAGTGTTTCGAACACGCCATAAGGCATTTCATTAGTGTTTATACGAATTCACCACAAGTCATTGATTTGGTGTATCTAAACACACCATACGACATCTCGTTAGTGTTTATATGAACGCACCAAAAGACACTAAAAATGTTAGTAAACACACCACACATTCCGTATGGTGTGTTTACTAACACTAAAGAGATGCCCTCTTTAGTGTTTATAAGAACGCACCAAAATATACTAAATTAGTCTTTATAAACCCATAATAAGTAGATTATTGTTTATGAACGCAAGGCAAGACAAACAATTAATATTTTTCAACACACAATAAGGCATCTTATAAGTGATTCTGAAAACTTTATAAGATAAGTATTTTATAAACGCATCAGAAGACAACTAATTAGTGTTTATGAACGCACCATAAGACACAAAATTAGTTTCCGAACACACAACAAGTCATCTCATAAGTTATTTAGAACACTCCAAAAGACATCTCATAAAAATTTTCCCGCAAGACAAGTACACAATAAATTCCACGAAAAAATAAATATAGAACTAAGTAATAGAAGATACAGCTTGCAATTTGTAAACCACAAAGCAAACACCGATACCTCATTATTGAAACATTAAAGCTTCAATCAAAGACCCAACGAAAAAACTAATAATTTTGTTATTAGAAAGTTTTTTATTATTGAAAAATAATAAAGGCACGTATAGGAGGGCTGTGAGCCGGCTTCGTGCGCCTATCAAACAATGCCTTAGAAGCTGAGGCTTCCTTAAACTTCTAAATTTGGAGAGAAAGGGGGCAGGCTATTATTTTATTTCACTCAGCCAATTCATTAGTTTCAAGTCTGAGTTGGGAGAAATAATTAGAACAAATAGGTTATTTTTGTTGGCTTACGTTGAAATAATGAACGATTATCATAAGAAAATAAAAATAAAGAGTCTCTCAACAGATAACGTTGTTTATTTACAAATTGCGCAAAGCGCTTTCAAACTAAAAAGAGGCCATCATCAGTGCTAGACAAACAAATAAGGAAATATAAGATTAAAAAACCTACAAATAAATATGAGATAGATAAGATGATAATTAAAATAACAACAAATAGAATAAATAAGAAATAAAATTACTGTAGAAACAAATCAAAGATAAAAGGGGATGGTTTAAAACATATTATTATTAGTTTGATTATCAAATTATACAGATAAAGATAAATAAAATAAAGATGAGTACAGGATTAAGAGATATAAATAAAGATAAGTATAGGATAAAGTTAAATAAATAAAGATAAGTACAGGTTAAAGATAAATAAATAAAGACGAGTACAGGATAAAGAAATATAAATAAGGATGAGTACAGGATAAAGATAAATAAAAAAAAGATGAATACAGGATAAGGATATATAAATAAAGATGAATACAGGACAAAGATAAATAAATAAAGATGAGTACACGGTATATTTATTAGAACAAAGAATGCAAGTATCTTTAAGTCTTCGTGAATAATAACCATTATTCACGAAAAATTTCAAGTTATGTTTTAGAGTATAAGCGTAAACATACCATAAATAAAATTGAAACAACGAATACATCTCTCTCTTAACCCTAATCCTTAAGTAGTTTAAAATAAAAATTCAAATTATTTATTCACTTAATTATAACCTTAAATTAATATAAAATATGAATCTAATTTATAAGAATTGCTTTTTAATGTTATGATAACCGTTATAAACCCCACTTTCAACGATTATTTTTCGCATAATTTTTAATATTAATAACAATATTTAAATTAATTCTGCCTTTTAGAATGCTTGGTGTTATTTATTATCTACAGATTGATTTAAAACTAAAACCATAAGAAATAATGATTCAGAAGAAATAATGTATTTAATTAATTACTTCGATGGATGAGTACCGAAATAATGGTAACAAGAGGGCGTCTTGGGTGAAAATTAATTATTTTATTTTTTACAGCATAATATTTACTATAAAATGTAGTTCATTTCTGGTGTTAAACTAAGTGCACTACAACCCAAAACTAACAACATTAGAAATAAACTATAAAGAAAAGTAGAGATACTTATATATTACATCCACAGACATACCGAGGAACATTATTTTAATTTATGATAAATTGAATTTTAAAAATATCTGTTGGTAATTTTTTTGCTATCACAATGCTTGCAACTACTGTTATAAGGAAAAAGAAAGCAAAGGCAAAATAAACAACTATTAACAACGGTAAAAAATTTAATAAAACTATTTTAGTGATGCAGTAACTTTATTTAATAAATGTAATACAGTAAACACTACTACACTAGTTACAAATGTAGATAAATAATACTAAACAATGATATAGTAAAGCCATACAAAACACCAAAATCTCTCCACAAAATGTTTATTCTTTACATAAACAGAGCCGGCTTTCGATCGCTCGATCATCATCAGTGCCTAACCCAACAAACATAGAAGAAAGAATAACCAACAAAGTACTACAATAAAGCAAAACTAAAAGAAACACTAGAATAAATAACATAATAATAAAAAATAAAATAAATAAATAAAAAGTTAAAAACATATAAAAGAATATAAACGTTAAGAAGTTAAAAAAGTTAAATTCTAATTTATCTATTAAAATAAATAAAAAATAAAATAAATAAATAAAAATAAAATTACCGGTGAGATGCTATATAAACGCCTCAATCAGACCTTCTAGACAGAGTCATGTAGCGGACTGGTGGGCGAGGGGCAAACACCAACGGCCGCACTATTACCGACGATCCCCCACTTTCACCTTTCTTATTAAGGGATTTCTCGCCATTTTCCTCCACATTACGTAAAATCTCAAGATTCTCAGATGACATAGATCCACCCTTAGCAACGAAGTGAAGGAAAGCAACTTCATGGTCAAAGCTACCATGGTTCTCAACTATCAAATGCTGGTAAAACCTACTCGATGGGAGTGATTCGTGCTCGGCAATTCTGGTGCGGAACGCTCTACCTGTCTGGCCTACGTAGGTGCAGCCACAGGCACCACATTTCAGGCAATAAACACCATTCTTATCGAGCGCTCCTACCCTGTCTTTACACTTAGAAATGTAGCTACGTAAAGAATGCAAATTGCGAAAAGCAACATTGATTCCGCTTCTCCTTAAGATGCTACCTATCTTCTCTGATACCGGGCCTACGTACGGCACACTCCGCCAGGGATTAAGCTTTTCATTAGTTGCACTAGGGTAAATTATGTCAAGGGTTGACTTTCTTTTTTTACGCTCGATTAATTTGTCAACAAGACTAGTATTATAACCGTTAGACGTAGCTATCTGCTTAATTATATTGTACTCCTTATCATAAGCATCTTTTTCAAGGGGAGTGCTCAATAAACGACTAACATAAGCATGGAATGCCGCCATCTTATGTGGCCAGGGGTGTTGTGAAGTTGAATGAATTACCGTATCAGTAGTAGTAGGCTTTCTAAAAATACTATAAATAAGCTTATTATCTCTCCTGGTAATAGTCAAATCCAGATAATTTAAAGACGCTTCCTTCTCTAACTCACATGTGAACTGAATACCTTCATGTTTAGTGTTAAGATAATCGACGAATTTTAACAATTTATTAACACCTCCAGTCCAAACAATGAAAATGTCGTCGACATACCTAACCCATGCTGTAACATATTACGATAGTAGTTATTACGCTTTGTAAACGTTTTTATAAAAATAATTCAAAAATATTTCAGCGCACAAGCAAGACAGAGGAGATCCCATAGCTAAGCCTTTTCCCTCATAATATTCTCCGTTAAATACAAAATAGTTTTGTTCAAGGCAAGTTTCAACTAGGGATATGATTTCGCTTAAGATTTGAATATCGACATTAGCATCCTTAAGTATCCCTACTAGAAGCTGTATACACCTATTCTTGGGTACATTAGTAAACAAATCAACTATATCTAATGACGCTAAAATAGCATCATCAGGTATATAACTATCCTTAAAAATATCACAAAAAACAGACGTATTTTTAATAGAATCAGCGGCTACAAAATGGGTTCGGTTAATAACTTCATTATTTAATACTCTTGAAAGTTCATGACACGTTGAGCCACATCCAGAAACGACAGGTCTTATAGGGACTCCAGGTTTGTGTATTTTAGGGGCGCCATATAACTTAGGAGCCATAGGATTCATACAAATACATTTATTCTTCTGAAACTCGTTTTCAAATAAGGCTTTAGTGTCTCTTAACTTATCCCGAACTTTACCTTGAAAAATCTTAGTAGGGTCTTTATCAAGCTTTTTGAACTTATGTTTGACTAGGAATTCTTGCACTTTACTTTCGTACTTATCACGATCTAAAATTACGGTGCAACACCCTTTATCTGCCTTTATAACCGTTAAATTATTAATTTCTATTTTTTCTTTTAAAGTCTTAAGTTCTTTAATTTCTTTTCCAATATAACGTCGTTGATCGTAACTGTTTCGAATGTGTTTATCTAAGGCTGCGCTACATTGGTATTTTATAGAAGCTGGCAAATTAATAGTCTCTAATGAGGCCGCTAAAAACGCTGAATCATTATAATTGTATGAGTTCTGAGGCGAATATTTTAAACCTTTATCTAACAATGCTAGGTCAGTAGAATTAAATATAGAAGGATTGTTTATCAATAAAAGTGTGCGCGGATGAAATTTATAACTTTTATCATCCTGACCGTCATTGTTGTCTTGTTGGTCATTAACGGTAATATTTACATTAAGGTTCGACGGATTGTTATTATGATTCAGCGGGTCAGATACAATGATGTTATTATGATACAATCTTTTTAATCTTGCGAGTTTATACCATATCGTTCTTTCTTTATTTAAAGAAAATCTATTGATATTTATATTAGAATCATTCATAAAACTATCAAACTCGACTTCAGAGAGCCTTGACTTCAGTCTATTAGTAATATATTCAATGTAGTGCCTAGCATTATCTCTTATATTATACCATTTCTTTTCTTCGTTTTTAAGCAATATTTTGTTAAACTTTCCCTTAACACTTTGACTAACTTTAAGTTTCTTTACACCAAATCGATATAAAAACACAGGTTCCAAGTTAAATTTCTGACATTCACGTACAAAATATATACTTCTAATAGCAGTTTCTTCTCTTATGCGTAACTTATTAAATCTAAATTTTAATTGTACTGTACTATATAAGTCGATTTCTCTTAAAACGTCTATGGATAAACAATCAAATCTACTTACTTCATTGGGTTTACTCAGCAATGCTCGACTAGCAGACATTATAACTAAGATACTGAATAATGGAGTTAACTCATAAAGCCATACAAAACACCAAAATCTCTCCACAAAATGTTTATTCTTTACATAAACAGAGCCGGCTTTCGATCGCTCGATCATCATCAGTGCCTAACCCAACAAACATAGAAGAAAGAATAATCAACAAAGTACTACAATAAAGCAAAACTAAAAGAAACACTAGAATAAATAACATAATAATAAAAAATAAAAAATAAATAAAAGTTAAAAACATATAAAAGAATATAAAACGTTAAGAAGTTAAAAAAGTTAAATTCTAATTTATCTATTAAAATAAATAAAAAATAAATAAATAAATAAAATAAAATTACCGGTGAGATGCTATATAAACGCCTCAATCAGACCTTCTAGACAGAGTCATGTAGCGGACTGGTGGGCGAGGGGCAAACACCAACGGCCGCACTATTACCGACGATCCCCCACTTTCACCTTTCTTATTACAGTTACGATCAACGACGTTATATTGGAAAAGAAATTAAAGAACTTAAGACTTTAAAAGAAAAAATAGAAATTAATAATTTAACGGTTATAAAGGCAGATAAAGGGTGTTGCACCGTAATTTTAGATCGTGATAAGTACGAAAGTAAAGTGCAAGAATTCCTAGTCAAACATAAGTTCAAAAAGCTTGATAAAGACCCTACTAAGATTTTTCAAGGTAAAGTTCGGGATAAGTTAAGAGACACTAAAGCCTTATTTGAAAACGAGTTTCAGAAGAATAAATGTATTGTATGAATCCTATGGCTCCTAAGTTATATGGCGCCCCTAAAAACACAACCTGGAGTCCCTATAAAGACCTGTCGTTTCTGGATGTGGCTCAACGTGTCATGAACTTTCAAGAGTATTAAATAATGAAGTTATTAACCGAACCCATTTTGTAGCCGCTGATTCTATTAAAAATACGTCTGTTTTTTGTGATATTTTTAAGGATAGTTATATACCTGATGATGCTATTTTAGCGTCATTAGATATAGTCGATTTGTTTACTAATGTACCCAAGAATAGGTGTATACAGCTTCTAGTAGGGATACTTAAGGATGCTAATGTCGATATTCAAATCTTAAGCGAAATCATATCCCTAGTTGAAACTTGCCTTGAACAAAACTATTTTGTATTTAACGGAGAATATTATGAGGGAAAAGGCTTAGCTATGGGATCTCCTCTGTCTTGCTTGTGCGCTGAAATATTTTTGAATTATTTTTATAAAACGTTTACAAAGCGTAATAACTACTATCGTAAATATGTTACAGCATGGGTTAGGTATGTCGACGACATTTTCATTGTTTGGACTGGAGGTGTTAATAAATTGTTAAAATTCGTCGATTATCTTAACACTAAACATGAAGGTATTCAGTTCACATGTGAGTTAGAGAAGGAAGCGTCTTTAAATTATCTGGATTTGACTATTACCAGGAGAGATAATAAGCTTATTTATAGTATTTTTAGAAAGCCTACTACTACTGATACGGTAATTCATTCAACTTCACAACACCCCTGGCCACATAAGATGGCGGCATTCCATGCTTATGTTAGTCGTTTATTGAGCACTCCCCTTGAAAAAGATGCTTATGATAAGGAGTACAATATAATTAAGCAGATAGCTACGTCTAACGGTTAAATACTAGTCTTGTTGACAAATTAATCGAGCGTAAAAAAGAAAGTCAACCCTTGACATAATTTACCCTAGTGCAACTAATGAAAAGCTTAATCCCTGGCGGAGTGTGCCGTACGTAGGCCCGGTATCAGAGAAGATAGGTAGCATCTTAAGGAGAAGCGGAATCAATGTTGCTTTTCGCAATTTGCATTCTTTACGTAGCTACATTTCTAAGTGTAAAGACAGGGTAGGAGCGCTCGATAAGAATGGTGTTTATTGCCTGAAATGTGGTGCCTGTGGCTGCACCTACGTAGGCCAGACAGGTAGAGCGTTCCGCACCAGAATTGCCGAGCACGAATCACTCCCATCGAGTAGGTTTTACCAGCATTTGATAGTTGAGAACCATGGTAGCTTTGACCATGAAGTTGCTTTCCTTCACTTCGTTGCTAAGGGTGGATCTATGTCATCTCTTGAGAATCTTGAGATTTACGTAATGTGGAGGAAAATGGCGAGAAATCCTTAATAAGAAAGGTGAAAGTGGGGATCGTCGGTAATAGTGCGGCCGTTGGTGTTTGCCCCTCGCCCACCAGTCCGCTACATGACTCTGTCTAGAAGGTCTGATTGAGGCGTTTATATAGCATCTCACCGGTAATTTTATTTTTTATTTATTTATTTTATTTTTTATTTATTTTAATAGATAAATTAGAATTTAACTTTTTTAACTTCTTAACGTTTATATTCTTTTATATGTTTTTAACTTTTTATTTATTTATTTTATTTTTTATTATTATGTTATTTATTCTAGTGTTTTAGTTTTGCTTTATTGTAGTACTTTGTTGATTATTCTTTCTTCTATGTTTGTTGGTTAGGCACTGATGATGATCGAGCGATCGAAAGCCGGCTCTGTTTATGTAAAGAATAAACATTTTGTGGAGAGATTTTGGTGTTTTGTATGGCTTTATGAGTTAACTCCATTATTCAGTATCTTAGTTATAATGATATAGTAGTAAATAAAAAACAGTAAATAAATAATAAAGCAGTAAACAATACTACACTAGTTACAACAGTAGATAAATAATACTAAACAATGATATAGTAGTAAATAAACAACAGTAAATAAATAATAAAGCAGTAAACAATGCAACAATAGTAACGACAGTAAATTAATAATAAAACAGTAAATATTACTGCAGTAGAAATGACAGTAAATAAATAATAAAGCAGTAAACAATACAACAATAGTAATGACAGTAAATTAATAATAAAATAGTAAATAATACTGCAGTAGTAACGACAATAAATTAATAGTAAAGTAGTAAACAATGCAACAATAGCAATGTAGCAACTAGAGTAAATAATAATTCAGTTTGTAATACTACAGAAGCAATATTTTAATTTTATAAAATGACCAAAAAAAAAAACGATCAGCTACCTGAAATAAAAAATATAAATTATAAAACGTCTATTAATTTTGGAATACACATCTAAATAAAAAAAAATGATAAAATAAATAGAATAAAGAATTATCCGTGAAAGAAATAGTAAAAATTAAGTAACAGACAGTAAGAACATATTAATTCAACATGAGAAGCATCTATTTATCATTGACAAGTCGATAACTTGTTTATTATTAATTTATACTGGTAGTCGTTTTGTCTATTTTTCTATTCTATTCGCTTCTTTCATTGATGATTTAATTTATATTCTCGTTAATTCATTAATATATGTAGTGTCTTCTTTTATGGATGTTTATTCATAAGTACGTCTTAACTTTATAGCTGTACTTGTTAATTTATTTCATTTTTATTTATTAATACCTAGTTTTTTATTATGTTCTTTAATTTTATTTTGAAATTTTAATTTAATTCATTTTTTAATTTTTATCGAATGTTTTTATTTCATTTTTAATTATTTATTTATTACTTTAACTTCTGGCAATTAATTAATTTATATGGCGTTTAAAGTTTTATTTTGGCGTCTTTTAACTCAGTATTATATTTCTTACACTGGTTTCATGAAATACTGACATCTCAGGTAATATCGCCAAATAATCGACGTGCAGTAAAGACTTCATATCCACTTAAGGACTTAAATTTTGAAACTCCCGAAAAGGATTCGAACCGAATTTCTGTCTGGACCTCCCATGTTCCCTGTCAACCGGAGTTGAAATTAATCCCGAAATTCAATTTCCGAATAATAATCAATTTAAGAATCAAAACTTTAAAAGGAATGAAAGCAATAATATTTACACTTGTAGAGATTTTGATTCAATTTCAGAGATAAAAGAAACTCATTTTTAAGAAATGTTCTATACTTTTTATTTGGGTTCAATTTACTTTTAAAGTTTACGCTGAAACTATCTGACATAATTATCAGGTCTTAAAATCAAAACCAGAAAGATTAATGTTTTATTTTTTTTATTATGCTCTGCTACGATTTATTCAGGTTGTCTTAACACGATGTAGTATAGGAAAATAATTAAATTATCCTTAAAATGCTGCCCACTAGCCTGGATGAGAATAATTGGTTTTATTGCTACTACCAATACTACTACTACAGTTGCTTCCGCGTTCATTGGTCGTTAACGTTAGTATAGTATTGACACCACACAAGCCTGGGGTTCGCATCCTAGGTGACGCTCTCAGTTTTTAAGAACATTTTCAATTAAAGTATCACTAATTTTAAATTACACTTAGTGCGTAACGGTAGCCATTACAACTACTAAAACTAATTACTACAACTACTTAAAATTAACTACTTCAATTACTAAATGTACTTCTATTACTGCTAACTGCTTATATTACTACCAGTTACTACGAACTACTTCTATAAGGCGCGGTCGAATATCTAGAACGTTGGATCACCAACAAACTTTTTTTATAATTTTTTTTCAAAATTTTCAGTAATTAGCCGGATTTATGATAAATGAAGCCTATTTCCGTAATCTGCACGCTCTTTTGGTTAATCTCAAAGAGTATTTACATTCACTTAACGATTTATTTTTAATCTAACTTGGTACATACATAACTACTGTTAGACGTCAATATTTTGTGTTATATTTTGACATGTCAACATTGACGTCTAACAGTAGTTATGTATGTACCAAGTTAAATTAAAAATAAATCGTTGAGTGAATGTAAATACTCTTTGAGATTAACCAAAAGAGCGTGCAGATTACAAAAATAGGCTTCATTTATCACAAATCCGGCTAATTACTGAAAAAAAAATTATAAAAAAAGTTTGTTGGTGATCCAACGTTCTATATATTCGACCGCGCCTTATTACTACTATTTACTATTAACTCCTACTACTACTAAGAACAAAATGTTGAATGGTTGTAAAGTGAAGATCTTAGCTTAGATAATATACCTGCGAAACTTTTTCCTAATTCTTAATTGGACGATCATAATTTGCTATTGACATATACAGATAAATATTAATAAAATTTGCATTTTAATAACACTTACAAAGAAGGAATATTTATGACCTTACACATGTAAAAATATTACTTTTGTAAGTAAAAAGATTTTACGTAAATCGCTGCACTTAATTCTTTATCCGTTTTTTACGGACTGCCGCCAGTCGGCATCGCAGTCTCAAAGCAAATGTTGCCAATATAACTAAACACATCTAAGCAACGTAGCAAAAGACGCTAAGGAGTCTTAAGACTCATTAGCATCTTTTGCTACGAAATGCGCCACAAACCTTAAGGTTTGTGGCGCATTCTAGCGGATAATGAGAAGACAACTATATGAAAGAATCGGGGGTCCATGGAGAAAGACCAAACTGTCTCAACCAAGAATCTTATAAACAAAGGAAAAGCCGCGACCGGAAAACTTTACTAACCCCATGAACATGTAGCGAAATCGATTCAGTGCGTAATCTCTTTTGTAAAAAGATTATTGGCCTCAAGCTCAGACCTTTCAAACAAGTAACATCCAGTCAAGAATGTTAAATCTTAACACATTTTAATAATAAGACATCTGTAAGCTACGAACCAAAATTAACTTAAAATCACAATTAACTGTTAATTTATAAAAAAAAAAATTTTCATTTTGCGAAAAAAATTTTTTTAAATGAATATTTAAACTGGCCTTGCAACCAGATTTTTTGATTTTTATATTTCTAAATTATATATAAATATATAAAATTATATAATAGTTTTATAATTATATAAATATAAATTATATTATATAGATTATAAATTATATAATTATTTATATACACATAATAATGTATATTTACATACAATGAAAAGTCTAACAAAATTATTTTATCTAAACAAATATATTAACCAATAAAAAATGCATTTTCTAAAATGACTAATTTGAACACTTCACTTAATGCTAGCTAAATGTTGTATAAATTGATTCACACCTGTGACCTCGGGATTTTCTATACTACTTATTCTAATCTCTTCTTTAAAACATTTCTGTAGGAAATTCCGTTATAACATAACTTATTTCATGAAATTATTTTTACGATAAAAATATTTTTATAGCGTTGTAATTTACATAATTTCTGTTTTTTTTTTCAATTTGAAAAAAAAATCATCAACGCATTAAGTGTAGGATCTTGAAATGATGATCGGACATTGCGAAATAATATACTGATCTCCTTCTAACTAACTATATAATATTTGCACAGTTTTATTTTATATAATATGACATTTTTGATATTTAATTTATTTATATATCTTTACTAATTACTGAAATAATTATTATTACTTTATTAATTAGAAATAAATATTACGATAAAAACGAAAGGATACTAGTTAGAACACATTAACTTATGAAAGATAATTAATATAAGAAAATAATAATGTAACAAAATATAATCTAAAACCTATTTTGTTCGTTTCTTTCATTAGTTGTTTTGGCAGAGATTTTGTGGTATATGTTAAAGATGGTTAATATTTAAAACACTGAGTTTAAAAAAAATATATATTAAATTGTCAGTTTATAAAAAGTACTCAGAAGATGACTAACTAATAGTCGAAACCAGTCAGTTTTAGCGAATTTCCTTTGGACATTCGGCTAATGGGATAGGCGTCATGGCGGAATTCGAACCTCGGACCACGACACAAATCCGTTTCAGAGGTCCTAATGACGAAAAATACGTTTCGCGAGACTTTATATATATATATATATATATATATATATATTATATATATTATATATATATATATATATATATATATACATATATATATGTATATGTATATATATACATATGTATTTCTAGACACTTTCTTGTAAACACTCTATCTTTCGAACGGATTAATATTTTTTAACCAAACTTGATACAAAAATCAACCTTCGGGAGGACACGAACCCTATTGAAAACCAGGTTTTTGTGACGTCATTAACCCGGTTTGCTGAGTCAGCAAAATTCAGGGTTAATATTTTTTGCCGCGGCAAAGGTCAATATTTATGTTTTTTGAGACGCTAAATCAAATGAAACCGGTCCGAAGTCGATACGACCACTCTAAGTGACCAAAAAGTCGAAAAAACCACAAAAATAATAGAAAACCAAAATTACGGTCGTTGAAAATTAAATTTCGAGTAGGGTGTCGTTTTCAATGTTTTTTGGGCCTCTGAGTTGAATGCCAGTGGTGCGGAGACAATACGACCATTCAAACCCAGAGTACCTGGGTTCACATCCTGGAAGGGTCGATAATTTTTTATCGTTTTTTTTTTTACTTAATATAAGTTTACAACTAGAAAATAATTCTGGCGCGGTGGTCCGCATGTCGGACGAATTTCCTTTGGATGCGTGTTTCCGTGCCATTTACATTATATAAGTTTACAACTACTAAATAAATAATTCCGGCGCGGTGGTCCACTGTCGGGCGAATTTCATTTGAATTCGCAAAATGCGTGTTTCAGAATTCATTTGAAACACGCAGAATGCGTGTTTCCGTACTAAACAACCCATATCTTGCTTATGCAAGAACCATGCCCATTGCGTGGTTCCGGTTCATGCTGTCAAGCACTGCTCGTAACTCATTTTGTCTGTATTTTCCAAAGGAAATGCGCTAAAACCTTTAAAGATAACTGACTAAGCTTTAAACTAGTGCAAATAATAGTGCGTACTTTTAATTTTAGAGGCATAGTTTTGTACAACCAACTAGATAATTATGCGCATTTCCTTTAGAAAATACAGACAAAATGAGTTACGAGCAGTGCTTGGGGCTGATGAGGGCAAAATCTTAAATCGATGGAAACAATTTTTTGCGATTTATGAATTTTTCAACTTTTTGCTAAGTCATTATTGCCAGTTAATGACATCATAAAGCACAAGTAGGCCTACAGATTATTTGTTCTACCAAGTTGCAACTCTCAAGCATAAATACGCGGGAAGCTACAATGATAATAGAACCACACTTACAATTTAGTAAAAACCACTCAGGAGGTCTTTATATATGTCTCCAGGTATACCTGGAATGAATACTTAAGTTAGAACCCGGTTTCGGATTTTTTGCAAACACAATAAGCCCTTTATGTCCCTACGGTATAAATGAGGTAGAATCATCATACAAATTGTTTCAAATATACATTTCTAAAAATCAACTATTATGATTTTAGCAATTAAAATTATTACGATATAAAAATGAAACTATTACAGTAAAGAGTTTAAAAAAACGCTAGCGTATCTAATGTCAATGTAGTCAAGGATTTTCCTAGTTTTGAGACTAAATTGGAATATTGATGGTTGGTCGTTATCTATGAGAAATGTGCAATACAAGTCCAATCAATACTTAATAAATAAAACTCATTATTTTTCCTTCACCTTCATATTCTTTCCTAATTGGTTAAATTAGGGTTTTCTTGAAGCAGGAAAACCTCGATTACCAAAGTATTCATATAGGTAAACAAAGAAGTGTGGATGGAGGTTTCTTAAATTAAGCAAACGAGTGTAGATCGAGGTTATTTAAGTTAAACAAGTGTAGATCAACATTTCTTATTAGTAGATCAACCAAGTGCTATCTTATTAGCAGCATTAGTTCAATATTTATTAAATGAAATGCATACGTCTTTTAAAGAATCGTTAAAAATCTATTAAGTTACAGTTTACAAAAAAAATAACAAGGCAATTAAAAAACAAAACCAACATAACATAACAAAAATAAACCAATATAACATAACAAAAAAAACAAGCATTAGTTTTCATATAATACGTCAAAAATATCTACGGTTTCTGTCGAATCACAATTGTTAATCACAGTCGAACGTGGTCATTACATGAATGGATAACCGCAGGGAAATTATGTTTTTACTGTCTGAGGACGAGTGAAACAAATGCGAAGACGAATTGAGATATTAATTAGATGATTTGTTTTATTCTGAGGACGAGCGAAGCGAATCAGAAGTTCAGACGACGAGGGTTCCAAATCCGATTTTGAGAGGAAAACTTTCGAGGTACTCTGAACTCGATTTTTTAATGTATCGCATCAATATCAGTCTTGAATGATTTTCTAAAGAAATGTAATGTCATTGATTTTACAAAAAACTATTAAATTTAACTATATAAGATTTTTAAATTATTAGTGCAACTATTTGCTGTTATTTATATTTATATTCTTTATAAGACACAAATAAATTTTACAAATACAAGTATTAAAAACTAATTCATAATATTATTTAGGTGCAAAATGGGCACTGGGCCGTGGTGTTCTAAACCTTCTATATATTTTAATAATAATTTTTTCTATAAATATATATATATATATATATATATATATATATATATATATATATATATATATATATATATATATATATATATATATAATATATATATATATATATATATAAATCGTGAAATTGACCTATATCTTTGTAACTATCTAAAAATCATAAAATCGCAGTGAAATAATTCTTACCATTGAAATAAAGTCGTAAAGCAGGGAATGTCGTTCTCATTCGGAAAACCTATCTCATACATGTGTTCTCACAGTTAAAATAGTTTAACAATTTTTATAGTAATTTTTTAATTTTTAAAGGTAAAAAATTAACGTTAATACGGTCTTATAGTTAGTATTTTATGATATCTACGCTATGACTCTCATAAAGTTAAGTATTTATGACTATAAGCATGATTTTTATTAATTTAAATGATCTTATTTTATAATTTTTCTCAATAATAGTAATCTATTAATTTTTTCTATAATTTAAGTTTAATAGTGAAATAAGTTAAATACAAAATAGTTAAGGTAAAGAAATAAAAAGTAAGGCTGAAAAGGAAATAAAACAAAAATTAAAAGTGTACCTATTTTATCAACACGGAATACAAGTATTTTTCTGAAGAAAATTCTTTAAAGCGTTTTTCCTCTTCCTTTTAGAAAATTTAGAATTTAGAAAAAATTCAGAATTTTTCTTTAGGAAAATTTGTAAGGTTCTAAGGCCCTTCTACCCAAATTATAATGTTACACATATGCCCTTTTAAACAAAGCTGAACCATAAGTCAAATCATAATTTGTTCAATAAACGTAACAAGCCATAAATTAAACAATAAAGGGTTTAGACTATGAAAAATTTAGTTATATAATTGGGTCAGGGAACGTATAAATGAACAAACTTAAATTTCAAGATTTGAATTTGACGATTTGAACTTTAGAATAACGATTGAATTAAACAATATGAATCAGACGATTTGAATAAACTTAAAATTAACAGATCGTGGTAAAGCCATACCTTCCTGCTTCAAGTAGTCAACTTAAATACTTTTTTTAAGTTTTAACTTACAACTTACACTTATAATTTAAATTCTTATACTTATAATATCTTTTAATTGTAACCTATATGGATCCTTAAATTACTTCAATTACTTTTAAAAGTCAGTTGAATAATTGCCTTTAAATAATAGTTAGAAAATGAAAAATGTAAAAAAATTATTAAAGAAAATTAAAAAGTTAGTACATCGATCAAGAAATGTAAATTCAATAGAATGGAAATAGTGAGGATAAGTACAATCGATTAAATTCAAGTCGATTAAATTTCACAAATCGATTTATCCGTAGATAATTATTTCTAGATTGGCTGCTAACGATTTACAGGTCACAACTATTTGGTCCTTGTTTTTTAAAATAATGAAGATTTGGATACAATGCTTAGTTTTTGGAGTTGTGGGGCGAGTAAAGAGCGAATAAACATACGTAAGTCCGTCAATACTTACACATGTAACATCTAATTACGTATATACATACATATGTAGTAGTCTATATAAATAGCAGTATACATATGTATAAATATGTCTTTACATACGTAGCAGTATATTTACGTAGGCACTAAGAAATCTGTCAGGTTTTAACGTATTTTCTTTGGAAAGAATTCGCTAATGAGATGGGGATGGGCAAGGTTAACGTTTTTCGCAGAGAAAAAAGGCTTTATTTATGTTTTGTGGGTAGCTGAATCAAATGAAATCAGTCGAAGTCGATAAGACCACTTTTTTTATTTTTTTTTTTATTTATAATTTTATTTTATTGAGCGCATGCTCCAAGTTTGTTATTACATGCACTCAAGCCCCTTCGTTAAAAAGGTGGGTATAACACCCAATAGAAGATACTTTACCGCATTTATCTACAATAAAAATGTACAATCTTACAAACTAATTACAGTAATACAGTGATAAAAGAAGGAAAGTTATTTTTACATCAAGATTTTTACACAAATACTCAAATTTACATTTACAATTATATACAATAAACAAGTTATTCCCACTGGCACCTTATAAACATTAGTCAAACCGAGCAGAGCAGTACACACACCGGTCAATAAATAATTGAGAAAAAAAAAAAAAAAACAAAAAAAACAGATAATATAAAACAATTAATTAAATCAAAAGATGGAAAACAAATAATAAAATAAATAAATATAACATACAACAATATGTACAACCTTATATAATAAAATTAAAAGAAAAAGAAAGAATGCTTATTAAATTGAATTAAAATAAAATCTTTGAAAGAAAACAAGGTATAAGAAGTAATAATTAATATCAACAATATGTATTTAAAAAAAAACAAAGAAGGTAATTAAAAAAAAAAAAAAAAAAAATAAGTAAGTAAACAAATAAAATACTAAAAAAATTAAAAAAAAATAAATAAAAATAAAAAAACATATAAAAATTGAAAATAAAACTAAGTAAATAAAAATGAATAAATAAAAACGTATATATGTATAAATAAATATAAACATATATTTATAAAATTAAAAACAATAAAAGAAGAGAAAAATATAAATAAAATAAATAAGTTATTAATGTTAAACTATATACATGTACATATACATACACACAAAATTATTCATTTAGCTCTATAGTTTTTCTATTTCAATTGCATTTACAAAGTCTTCAAATATTGGTAAATATTCTTTCGTCATCATTTTTGACCAAGAAATCGGCCAGTTATCTCCTCTGGTGACGACCTCATAAATAAAGTTTCTTCTAATGTTTTCAAACATAGGACAGTCTAATAGAATGTGCTTCCAATCTTGGTCGGTTACTCCGTTACAAGGACATGATGGTGAATCGTTTAGATGAAATCTGTTGAGATATGAACGATGTTTCCCATGGTTAGTAAGTGCCATAGTAAGTTTGTATGAATGATGTAGGTCGGCCCGTTGGCGGTCAGCTACGGTTGGAAAAAATAGTTTTGTCCATTGGCCATTAGGAGTTGCCGCCCATTCTTCCTCCCATTTCTGGAGAGAAACAGCTCTAACCTCTCGCTTAGTTTTACTTAGAGGAGGAAGCAAGTTTTCGAACGGCATAAGACCACTCTTAGTGGCCAAAAAGTCAAATAAATCATAATAAATTAACGAAACCCAAAATTACGGATAAAAAACAAATTTCAAGTACGGTGTCGTTTTCTATGTAGTATGGGGCTCTGAATCGAATAAAACCGGTTCGAAGTCGATAAGACCACTCTAAGTGGTCTTATAAATAACTACAAGTACTCTATAAGTATTAAGTACTCCCAAGTAATAAATAACTATTTGAAGATGTACCTGGCCCTAAAGTAAGAATAGATAACTTCTCCTACGAGAATTCGCAGAAAACCTCTTCACACGTCTTTAGAAAATCCAGAAAAGCTTTAAACACATATTTCCTCAACATATCCACCTTTGCACTGAAGCCAAGGGTAGATTATTTATATGAAGTCCCTAAACAAGGCTAAAAGATATTAATAAGGTAGAAGCGTGCGTCTATCTATAGGGCAACCTTCCCTCTATCCGTACCACACACAGCAGGTATGCGTTCATCTCATCTATTATTCATCACATTTAAATCTACATCCAAGCATCTTTTCAGACCTTATGTAAATTAGAAATAGTGTTAGACATAGATTATAAAGCGATTAACTTTTTTACTGGTATTTTGACTTTTCAGCGTTTTTGTATTTTTATTTGTTACATTTTAATATCATTTTATATTTTGATTATAAAAAAGCAATCTCAAGAAAATCTATAACCTGAGCCATAGAGATATCATTACTAGAGGGGCCCTATTGGTTAAATTTTGAAACATCGAAAAAGTAACCCGCAAAATTACAGTGACTTATATAGTAAAACGTTAAGTATACATATCAGAACACAAACAATGTGCTGGAAACCAAAATAAATTTATTAATTATCACCTTAATTTACTCTTAAAGGAGGTTTCAATTTGGTTACACAGAGCCCCTGAGAGCCCTAAAAAGATGTTTCAGGCCTCTCAATGTATATTTAGATAGGCTATGCCCCTCTAGTATGTATCTCTATGACCTAAGCAACATCGTACACAATCTTAATTGCAAGTATATTGCCTTAGTGATATCTATATTTGCTTTCACGGATTAGTCTAAATAAGTGTCTGCTATAGTGATAATCTATATTTGCTTTCACGGATTAGTCTAAATAAGTGCCTGCTATAGTGATAATCTATATTTGCTTTCACGAATGAGTCTAAATAAGTGTCTCAACCAATAACTAAAAATATCTTCTTTCGTTATCATTCTTTTCCAATTTTATAAACCACAATAGTGTCGGTTAGTGTGATTATTATTTCTTACTAATTGTGGCCCAACAAATTTCTCGACCTTTTTTCAATCACAGGATAAAACAAAAATCATAAACTTCATTTTATTTCCGGACAAATCGTTCCCTGTATAGTGTCACAGGAAAAATTACAATTTTTTTTTCATTAATTTGACATCCTGGTTTCGGTTTTTTGCAAACACAATACTTTTCCTAAACACCCACAGTAAAAATGAGGAAAAGTAAAAATGATTTCGATAAATGCTTGTTTTTATTAGTCACATATTTTATTTTAAACATTAAAGTGGCAGTTTTTTATTATTATTTTTAAGTCAGATATTATTGATTTAACCCAAATTTTAAGTGATTTGATTGACAATCGATTAACAGTATAAAAGAAAATCATAAAACTAAGAGCGTTGAAGATAAAATGAAGTTAAATTCTTTCTCAAGCTAAAAAATAATTTTGCAAGTTAATGTTAAGAGATATATATTACAGAAACCAGTTATTAAATATCTGAGTAGAGAAATGAGTTGTGACCGCAATATTCTCAAACCTACATCTATCGACTAATAAGATTATTGACTTGTATTTATACTTAATTTCTTTTTTGTTATAAACACAGAAAGCTTTAAAAACGAATGTGAAGTTTTATTTATTAGAATTATTGATAGGTTATGACCATAAATAGTGACTGGCAAAAAAAGTAATATAGAGAATGTTACTTGGTTATTGTGAGAAAATATTAATGAGAAGAATTATTAGTTAACTTAAGTAAAACTGAAAACCATTATTAAACTTATAACAAATGAACATTCATTAAGAATTACGGAGCAAAAAAATTAAGTATGAGTAGGAAATCATGGAGATTGAAAAAACAATGACTAGCAAATATTAAAACATGAATGAAGAACTAAAAAGATTTGATAAAACAATGACTGGCAAATATTTAAACATGAATGAGGAACTAAGGAGATTTGATAAAACTATGACTGGCAAATATAAAAACATAATGAGGAACTAAGCAGATTTGATAAAACAATGACTAGCAAATATTAAAACATGAATGAAGAACTAAAAAGATTTGATAAAACAATGACTGGCAAATATTTAAACATGAATGAGGAACTAAGATGATTTGATAAAACAATGACTGGCAAATATAAAAACATAATGAGGAACTAAGCAGATTTGATAAAACAATGACTGGCAAATATTTAAACATGAATGAAGAACTAAAAAAAATTGATAAAACAATGACTGGCAAATATTGTAACATAAATGAGGAACTAAGGAGATTTGACAAAACTATGACTGGCAAATATAAAAACATAATGAGGAACTAAGCAGATTTGATAAAACAATGACTAGCAAATATTTAAACATAAATGAGGAGCTAAGGAGATTTGATAAAACTATGACTGGCAAATATAAAAACATAATGAGGAACTAAGGAGATTTGATAAAACAATGACTAGCAAATATTTAAACATGAATGAGGACCTCAGGAAATTTGATAAAACTATGACTGGCAAATATAAAAACGTAATGAGGAACTAAGCAGATTTGATAAAACAATGACTTGCAAATATTTGAATATGAATGAAGAACTAAAAAAAATTGATAAAACAATGACTGGCAAATATTTAAACATGAATGAGGAACTAAGGAGATTTGACAAAACTATGACTGGCAAATATAAAAACATAATGAGGAACTAAGCAGATTTGATAAAACAATGACTAGCAAATATTTAAACATAATGAGGAACTAAGGAGATTTGATAAAACAATGACTAGCAAATATTTAAACATAATGAGGAACTAAGGAGATTTGATAAAACAATGACTGATAAAATCATTATCATTGGGATAGAAAAAAAAACAAACTAAGTCTTTAAATAGAAATAACTATTAGTTACATGATAATTTGCTATAAATGCAAAATTCTAATTTTAACATGATCTAACCATTTAATAACAAAAAAACGCTAGAATTTCGACAAACACTAACAAATTTTAGACAATATTCTTGGTTGACTTATTACTCCTTTTCAAGTAGCATTTTTTAAGTCAATAAACGTAGATAAAAATAACTAGATTATTAACTCTACTTTGACACTGTTATTTCTACTTAGATGATACATTATTTCATTACAACCATCGCGGGAATAAAACATTACATTTTACAATGGTTTCACAATAATAAATCCATCATTTTTACATTGGGGATCAACAGCTAAAACGGTTTATAAAATACAACAGTATTTATGAGAAAAAGAAACATGACATATCATATGGAAACTTAAGTACTAATAACTTCACTATCCATCATAATAAATAGAATGAATGTTACATACAAAATAAAAATGTTAAATAAAAAATGAATAAATAAAATAATATTGTTAGAAAAAACAATGATAAAATGAACGAAAGATGTAACTAAATATAAGTTGCATGTAATCTATCAAACTTTACCTCTATATATAGTCAAAGAGGTTTCATATTAAAAAGGATAAATACATCAATAAAATATGACATATTACAATCAAATATTATAGAAAATAAAAATGTAATTAATTACAAAATAAAATGGTATTGCTAAATAACTTGAAATAATTTTATGCAGTTTTAAAAATAATTTTTGCTTCAAGTCTCATAATGACAAAAACAAGTATAGCAGTAACATAAGTCGGTTAAAGCGGAAGTAATTCGAAAATTAAAAGTAAAAAAAATATAATAAGTAAAATAGTGCTTAATAAAATAGTAACCAAGATTATAAAGTTAAAGTAAAGGACAAGTACAAGTAGTATTATAACTATGAATTACTTCATATCCCGGAATAGGATTTAAAGATGTGCTGTTTACTAGTATTTGAACAAGTTAAAAAATCATAAGTTGTTCAAATGCTAGTAAACATCGGACATCTTTAAGTCTTATTCAGGGATTTGAAGTAATTCATAGTTATATTTGTCCTTTACTTTAACTTTCTAATCTTGGTTACTGTTTTATTAAGCGCTATTTTACTATGCTAAAATCTGTAAATAGAAAAATTAAAAAATGTTATAAAAATACGCGAAAGAGAATAAATCGATTTTCAAGCCCAAAATAACCGATTTGTAAAGTACAACTTACAAAATTAAACGTTAGAAAAAGAAGATCCATTGAATGAGGAGGTAAAAAAAGAGAGGTTATTACTTTTTTATTTATTATGCTTTCAAATTAAAAGCATAACAAAAACAGTTTATGATTGCAATATGTTTATAGATACAAAAACCCCTCTTAAAAAGAGCAATTCATTATACTCAACAAAAAACCCCTAGCTCGTCTAGAGCCATCACGTTGGTAATCAGACACCGCCTTTATGACGCAACTCCCCGTGGAAATATCTGTAGGATAAATTTCATCAGAAACCGTTCCGGACCATAAACAACACCCTTCACCACTTCGTCCATCCCTACAAGACTATCAAAAAAATGGAGGGTTGGATCATGCGCAGAAAAAGCGGGGGCGGTGGAGGCGGAGATTTTGACATTTGAAAGTTTCGAGATAATAAGATTATGATAATAGTCTAGCTGCATACGAGATCATAATATCATCCTCATGGTCTGATATGCTTACCATTAATACTAATCTAGGTACGTAATTTCTTGTTTCAAAGATTAGCTCATGGCAATTTGTTCAAATTCTACATTATACACATAACATATAAAGAAGTATTACACTTTACTTCCCTTTTTCGGAATTTGTTAGCAACAGCTTTTAATTTTCAACTTCCGGTTCACACTAAGTAATCCTAAATAAGCTTCTTACTTTTTTGTAACATTTGTTACAACCGCGAAAAACAAATAAGATATTCACTTTCGTAAATAGGATTGACACATACGTCTTTTATAAATTAAACGAAACGGCATAAATCAACAACCATCCAAAAACTGTTAAAAAAATTAACTAAACATGGAAGTCAGAAATATATAAAAAGCTAAATTTAAAAGTATAATATTCATAATAACAAATTATACCTCATAAATAACAACCAATTAAAAAATTAGGTTAAAACTTCCACACATTAAAATCTAACAAATTAAACAAAAAATAAATTCACTAAAATAAACAAATTAACAAAACTCATAAATTATTTTTTAAAAAAACTGAGGGCCACAAAATTTCAAATTTATTTTGTCTCAAATTAATATTTACAATTTATTAATAATAAAGATCAAATAAAACTTGCCTTCATTCTTTTTTAAATGTATTAACATTGTTAATAAACTATTAATTAAAAAATTAAAATATTTATTATAGTTGTAGGAACAAAAAATAAAAACTTAACTATAAAAATAATCTCAAGAAGTGGGGGGGGGTCTCTACACCTCTTAAAGCTGAGTACTTAAAAAAGAAATAGTTGGACCCACCCATTTAAAGAATCGTAATTTTCATATTTTTATTTAGTTAAATATCACGCTAATACATCTATTCGTTTAAAATTCAAACTAAGCATTTAAGTTAAAATTATTTTAAAGCCAAGTATTATCGTAGATAAGAACTTTTCTTAATGGTGCTACGATGTTCT
This sequence comes from Microvelia longipes, assembly GCA_018340805.1. Lineage (NCBI taxonomy): Eukaryota > Metazoa > Arthropoda > Insecta > Hemiptera > Veliidae > Microvelia > Microvelia longipes. Next base: position 62,771,791 of record JACMZG010001863.1, on the reverse strand, counting down.
ATGAATTTGTTATCGAACTTTTTTTTAAATTTATCAAAAATGTACAATCCATAAGTTTGACACAAACATTTGCGCTATTATAAAACCTCACCATTCAATAATAAGTAAGATGTTAAGTAAAGAAAATAAATAAAAAAACTAAATAAGTGAATATGAACAAACAATAGAAATTAATTAATTTAAAATTATAAATCAATTAGCCATAGTAAAAGTGCAAAACAAATAATCACTTTAGTATAAAAACTCATTATTTACATGACATTCTTTAATGCTTAATAAAAACACAAGTATTAAAACAAATGTTATTTAATAAACACAAAAAATAGCGTCATTAATAAAACAAATTTGTTAACATTAAAAAATAATAAAAAAATCTAGACTAACAGGGAACTGAATAAATAAATAAAATATTAAGTTAAACAAACTCTTTAAGAAACAGTTTATCAATCAGACGTTCCAAGTCGAATTAAATAAACGGTCGTTTAAAAGAGAACGCCCTGTCAAAACTAAATTTGAATTTATAATTTCTTTATTATTTATTTATTTACATATTGTTTAAGCTTAATTGTTTTTATTTTAAGTCAGTTAGGACTTTTGAAATGTAAATAATAGTTTAAGGAAATTAATGCGAATCTTGTAAAGTTTGCTTTGAGAAGTAATTGCTATAATTATACGCGTGTCTGAAATATTTTGAAAAGACATATTTGATTCAATTTTATATATTTTTAATAAGAATATTTAATTTAGTTCTATAAAATATTAAAAAAAATAAAATAATGGTACAATTTATTAAAAAAAATCTTTCTATTGTTTAATATTTTTTTTTGTTCATTAATAATTTAATTAATGAAGTTATTACTTCAAATGAAGTAGTAATAACTGTTTTAATTAATAGTGTGAAAATTCTTAATCTGCTCCTCGTACCGGAAATAGCTATTAGGTATTCAAATGTCGCTAGCAGGGCGGAAAAGTAACTTTCTTGCACTAGGTGAGGAAAAACAGTGATATTAAAATAAAATTTGTTTATTTATATTTTATTAGTAGTTTTTAATTCAGCTGATTTTTTTAGAAGGTTATAAAAGATTGTAAAAAAGGGTATAATAGGGGATAATTAGAGAGGTAGGTCACTTGTTCATTGATCAAGTAATAGCTATTGAAGAGTAAGTATAAAATTTGAAAGCTCTATCTACGAGCTCGTATAATAGGCTGCTATAATGAATTGATAGCTTTGGGTTCGACGAAATCGCCACCTCTACTTCCGTCAATTGAACCACCTCATAAGTGAAGTTCAGCAATGAAAATTTGATGAAAGACGTACTTAAAAAATTACATAAAGAATTTTCTTTCTTTACATAAGAAAGTTCTTTAATTCATAGACTTGAATACTGTATTTCGTACCAATTGGTAATGTAAAATGCCAATTTCGATTTATAAAAATATTTACAGAGAAACAACAACAATACATACTAGATACTATTTATCTAATAGATACTAAAATTAATTTTTTATTTTTTTTTTTTTTGATAAGTCGAAGGCGAAACATAGACTCATAAACAAAAATTGAATGTCAAAACATTCCATATCACTTTACTCCTTATTAAATGGGAAAGAGTATATCAATATTTACCAATATTATAAATAAGTATTGAATGCATAATATAATATATTTAATATGTATTCAACAATATTTAAATTAAATACCTTCTAATAATAATAACATAATAATTATAAAAAGTAATAAATATCTCCTGTCAAGACAAGAATCAATCAATATCATAGACTTAGAATTTGCCTTGTACATAATTAATTTTATTATAAATCTGAAACAATAGAAATTAACATTAATATGTTGTTAATATAAATTGCTAATCATAATTTTTTATATTCTGTATGGAATACTTAAAAATATATCTTACTAGAAAATGAAAGATATTATAACTATAATAAATAATTTGTACATTGCATATTACTTTATAGACTATAGATAAAAATATATTAACGCACTAATACAACAACAAAAAGAAAAATCTGACAATGTCTAGAACAGAGCTCCTTTTATTTCAAGCTTCATTAAACGTCACGATTTTAAAATTTTATAATTTTTATTAAGTACTGCTATAGACACAAACGTGGCCTATAGCAATTGATTGTCCCAAAATATTTTAACCTGGTAATATAAATTTTTTTAAGAATAAATAGAAAAAAAATTGAACAAAAGACTTAAAATAGTAATCACTGGGGCTTAAATACCAACCCTCACAATTAAATAATGATAGAAAAAAATTTAAAATATGACTTTGTTTAAATATTTATCACACAATAGAAACAAACGGAATAAAAACGGAATTATAAATAATTGTTATCTATCATAACATAAGTACGATCTTAAACTCAGATAGAATGTGTGGGTGAAAACACTATTACAACCCAGATTCGTTAAATTAAATCATAAAAAGGTTTGACAACTGTAATTATGGCATAAGTTGTAAAAGATATGTCTTTGTCACGTTTACTTTGAAACCACTTTCAAATATTATTATATTTAGATTTTATTACATTTTACATTAGATTATTATATTTAAATAACAGAGCTGGCTTTCAGCAGTTAAAAATTAACAGTGCCTACATGACAAACAAACCAGTATAAAGCAATAACAAAGTTGAATAATAAAACTACATCAAATAAAATAAACAAAAAATAGAGGCAAAACTTAAATAAAATAAAGTACGACATTACAACGTGTCAAATAGATAAAAAATAAAAAGAATGGAAAAAATGAATTAAATGATGAAAATGAATGTAAATGATGAATTTAAATAATTTTTTTAAATGATGACATTGTCATTACCCTAAATGATAGAGTCAGTTATTTTGTACTTAAATTTATTTTAAATAAAGGAATATTAATTACAAAATTAAAACCCTAATTAAGAATACAAAAAAATTAAGATACCGGTGAAAGTAAGGCTAGCAGTCACTCAGTGTGTTTATAGGTAGGGGGGGCCTTGACAGCGCTTGAATACATACAGAGTTGCCCCTATCTTAACTCCTAACATTTAGACATATTTAACTGTCCTTGTCTAGAAAGCTTTGGATTTCTAACCTCTCAAGAAAACCACGGCATCTTGTTGAGGAGAGCAATTTGGTTCCTGACCTTCTTCAATAGTATGCTCAAAAAAGCAGCTGTCATTGCGCACGTCGTGCTCAGTAAGGCTGGTAAAGAAACTGCGTCAAGTTTGACCTAAGTATTATTAAGTAAATACACACAGCTAAGATCTCTAAACTCTACTTCACCTTTGTAAAGCGATAAAGTATTACGTTAATACTTAATACTGCTGTAAGCAATGTTAAAGCCACTAGATTTAATAACGGACCCCACTTTCTCCGAAACAGTACCAATTTAATGCAACGAACGCCATAGTAGGGAAGGACATTAATTTATTACTCACATAGTCACTCTTGTAGTATTTTTGTATTTAGTTGTTAGTAAAATATTTATAATTTTTCTTATTTATATCATCGGTATATTTGAGATAAAAATATATATAGGAAAGTATCAGTCTAAAATAAAATCGCCCCGGATGCTTCCGCGCTAGAATTTTTAGTTACAATAACTACTAAGACGTTAATTTGATGTTGTAGGGGCTGAGGAGGCTCACAGCGATCCACTAGGAGCAAGTCGGAGTAGCTCTGCTGAGTCACCAATACAGCCTTCCTCAAGTATGCTTCTCCTTCACACACAGGTAATCATCTTATCTTAACTCTCGGTAACGCCTCAGGAGCAAAACACTAAAGTTGTATTAATTTTAAAAGATGTATTAAAAATACAACTAACTCACTTAAATATAAGGTAAAAATTGCCTACTAATCAGAAGTAAAAAATATCGACAATGCCTCGGGAACGAATTGATTAACTTGAAATAAATGAATTAACATTACTATACCCTCAAGAGTAAAAATACATCCCAAAAGATGAAACAAAACATAAATCCCTAAACACTAGGAGACAGACAAAAACTACACTGCAAGATTAAAAATATCCAATGCAACACATCGGAAACATAACGTAAACAGTTAAAGTTTAAAAATGTACTAAATAATAAATTAAATAGAAGAGCACTAACATAAAATCAGAGACCAAGATCCTCCTATTTAGAGAATTTCTTCTTGGAGACTTTTTTAAAGTACTTGTATAACAAAAATAGAAATCAATAAAACTCATGTTTTTTTTTAAAATTAAAAAAAAGTTTCCGCCTAAAATTAAACAATAAACATTGGCTTCGCCTCAGGAATAAAAACATACAAAAGAGAGAAATAAAGGATAAATGTAAATAAAAGTATGTAAAAAATGCAAATTAAAAATTAATGTTTATGTGACTGTCTTTATTTGAGGCCTAGGGCAATTCATTTATAAAGCGCAACAGGTCATTATCAGCAAAATCAAACACTTACTCAGTGTTGCTACTTACTCTCGTTTTACAATTAAAATAAAAACTAGTTTTTCTGTCATATAATGTAATAATTAATTAACTACCTTATATTTTTGCAATACCAACTTATGCATGCTTCAGTTCAATTCTTACCTTATAAATAATAAAATTAATTAATTCATAAATCATTTTGATATAATGTAGGAATTTAATATAATATTTATCTTACTATTATTTATAAAATTTCAATTTAAAACAATACAAACATTATTATTTCAATAACATTTTTTTAAAACAAATATGAATTTATTATAGAATAAAATGTGCATACTAATTCAAAAATTAATTAAACGAATGATAAAACCGGGTTAATCTGTCTCGAGCATAAAAGCAGAGCCGACTTACTATATAAAATAGAAATATTATTTTAGAAATAATTTATGAAGATATGGACGTGTTAAATGTACAACTTATTATAAATAATAAAATAAAATATAAAAAAATGAAGTAAAAAAATAAGGCAAAAAATACTTTATTATAAATAATTAGATTTATAATAATGTTTGCCTTGTGATTTATTTTATAAATATAATTAATTCTGAGGCCAATCTAAAACTAAACAAAATGAGGAGTGCGCTGATGCAGGTTTGTCAGTTTTGAATACAATAGAAACCTGTTTATATTATTTTTAACTTTCATTTAAAAATGGCAAAAAAACTACCAATTATGGAACGGTACTTCCCTACTACTAATCTTAGTAATAATACAATAAAATTTAATCAAAAATTAATATTATACAAGAAACGTACACATCCATTAATATAAATATCTATAGAGCTGTGCTAGCCACAAATAAAGGCTGATTTAGGTTGCCTATATAACTCAGAAAACATCAAAACCCTATTAGAAATATTTCTATGAGTCTGACTCTCACATCTAATAAAAAAACATAGACTCACTTCTCTTCTTCTTTTCATCTCAACGGTTTAGCATTGATGATGGCCTCCAGTTAGGTTGAATGCGCTTTGCTTTTAAGCTCAAGTTCGCTTTGCTACTTCTTTCCTTTTATTATTTATGATGAACTCCATTCACGCTCACTTTAAGGATATACTACTAGAAACACTAGAGTTTGATTTTTGTGCCAAGTCTAAATTCAATTGGATTAAGCAGTTTGAGCAGTAGCGTGTTTCACTAGAATTGTACAATTCCATGAACTCATACAGACATCGGTTTTTTCACATTTTAGGATTTGTAGGAGCTGAAACGTTAAAATTCAATTGAAGAAGTGGGTGTTGTGTTTTTTCTAGTGCAATGATCCCTAGAACTTTTGTTTATTTGTAAATATTTATTTTAAGCTCTAAATAATGACGAATTGTGATTGTACCTAATCTGTACTTAAAGCAATAATAAAATTATTTATTTATTTATTTATCTTTTAGTAGGCAGGGAAACAATGGCTCAAATAAACAAAATGTGATAACATACTGACTTAGACACAACTTAGAAATAAGATTAAACAAGAAGCATTTGAAAACATTTTCTCCAAAATGTTAACTTCTTGGTTGCGTTACAGTATATTTGCTTTAAAAGACCAATAAATATGTATGCGAAAAATTAAAATACCTAAGAAAGCTATTCCATCCTTATTAGTAAGTTTTTGAAGAGTTTACATTTTTATAATACATTTAAAATTATAAGTTAAATTTAACAACTAAATCGGGTACACAGCTGTGTGTAGCTACACACAATTCCTTCCATATACTACACAGTATATTTATTTTAATTAAGGTCCTAATAACATCTACCTAATAAGTGAACCGGAATTATATAAAAGAAGAGCACGGGTTAGCTGTATTTGGCACTCTCCGTAAGTGGTCAACAAATGTGTATTTTAAGTCAATCTTCCAAAAAAATTCTAAGTGCTACGAGCTCATTTGTTTAAATTTAATTTATTTATCCAGGACTGTCACAGCGGACACGATTGTTTAAGCACTTAATTTCGGACACAGATGCCGGACACCTGTAGAATATTTCTAGTTTTATGTCATTCAGGTACGGAGCAATTTGGGGAATACGACTAACATAGCGTCCCGTACACCCTTACCATATCTTAATTAGAAAGAAATGATGAAAGTAAGAGTTCTTCCTCTATTAATACATATTTACTAAGAATGTCATGTTAATCTATCCCCACTAATGGCGGTCATATCAAATATAAATTATTAATGGAGAGACAGTTTTAATTCTTATCTTTAAAACTCACCATTCTCAGTAATAAATAAAATTAATTAAATAATAATGATTAAAGGAATAAATAAACTAGATTAAAAATATATATAAATTATAATTTATCGATTCAACAGATTTCCCAAGCTTTCATTAAACTGTAACGTGGGAGTAATATTTATAGACTACAAATTTCAATTAACAACAAAAAAAATTTAATTTCAAACAAGTAAAAACTTATAAAAATAAAAAGAAAAAAGTGAACAAAAACAAGAGAAAGGTTTGGTTCCAAAGTGGATCTGAAGTAGTGCCAACATAAAAAAAATTAAACTGAGATATATATATATAATATATATATATATATATATATATATATATATATATATATATATATATATATATATACATATTTATTTATTTTTATTTTGTACATGTGTGTATTTATGTATGAGTATAAGGATTTGCCCGACTAGTGGAGTAATGAGATGTCACCAAGGTTCCCACGACTGTCTCATTACCGCTATATCTACTGTATTACATTACATAGCGTATATATTTTCTACACAAGTCATTCCGTATACAAGCTTAACCTACAGATTAACAAATAAAATATGAAACATTTCAACGAGTACTGAACAATAAACGTGTGCCAACTAATTTTTAATATATTGGCAGTCAACAATGATAACAATAACATTATCATAAATAAATTATATTTATTTTAATTTATTTGTATTAGACAATTTATGTCTCATAGTCCATAATTTTCAGTGCTTTATAGTCCAATAAATAAAAATAAAATGCCCGTTTTAGGGCCTTTCGGCCCATCAGGGTATTCACCCTGCGGGAACCATTTCAGGTGGGTTGCATCTACTACACTCTAAGAATTAATTAAAGTTGGCGAAATCATTTTAATACAAATACTATACATAAAATCTTAGAGCATAGCCCGGGCTGCGAACCCCGGACCTCCGGTGTTGAAATCGAGTCCAATTAATATAGAAGTTTAATATTTTTGTATTTTTTACTTTTCCTCATTGTTTTATCGTAGGCAAATAGGAAAGTAGTGTGTTGACAAAAAAATACGGAATCGGGGTGTCACCTGAATTATCCGTTTCAGGTGTTTTAAGGCCATCTCGGTATTTGACCTCCTCCAAAGTAGGGATGATGATAAAAGCAAATCCGATGTAAAAAAAATAAAATGCCCATTTTAGGGCCTTTCGGCCCATCAGGGTATTCAGCCTACGGGAACAATCTCAGATGGGTTGCATCTAATACACTCTAAGAATTAATTAAAGTTGGCGAAATCATTTTAATACAAATACTATTCATAAAATCTGAGAGCATAGCCCGGGCTGCGAACCCCGAACCTCCGGTGCCGAAATCGAAATATCGCAATCCGATGTAATGCGGAAAATTCCGAGGAACCTCGAATAGGTTTGATTTTTTCAAATTATATAAATTATTTTATTTGATTAATTATTTTCTTCTTTCGCAAAATATTTAAGTACATTTTGTATTCTTTATACACATATTTCTCGAGTCACTGTGTTCTTAAGTATAATGTAAGCAATTAAGCGTGTTACTAATTAAAAGCAACTTAAGTTATTATACCGTTCTTGTGAAGATAAATAAACATATTAACAAAAATATTTAGTGCTCATGGGGAAACCTACCTACCTACCTTCTTTTATACAAAAAGAAAACCTTTTGTTTCTTATAATTATTTTTAGCAATTTGTTAGAAACAAGGTGTTAATATCTTTTTCATTATGTCAATTTAATATTTTTATAACCGGAGCTAATTGAGTCAATATTTACAAGGCATAAAAACCTAATTAAAGTTTGGTACTAAATGATTAAACTTAGAAGCACATATATATAAAATATAAATTACGGACTTGAAATAAGTAATAAAAAAGTACTAACAAGCAATACAAGAAAAAGAAAGTAAAGAAAAAGGAAAAAATTTAGACAGCAAATATTCTTTTTTATAAAAAATTAGCACTTTAAAATCCCCTAATAAATTTTATATTATTTTAAATATAAAATATAAGTAAAAAAAATTGCTTAACTAATTAAAACTAGTTGTAACTAATATTAAAATAGCTTGACCCAGCCGTTTTACAGAAATATTAAAATTTATTTGGTTCAAACCAGTTGGCCGGAGAAAAAAGTTATTTATTACAGTGTATATTATTATTTATGTGTCTTGCAAGACTTTATTATTCATAATAAATAGTTTAAGACTTCGTATTACTAATCTAATAATACTAAAGTTAGTATCTTGTTACATTTTTGAAATATTTAACATAAAAAATACGTTTTTACAATTCTCGTGAGTATATTTTGTTAGATTCAACTTAAACAGTTTTATTATGGGCATATTTTTGTCATATTTTTATACGCGATGAAAATATTTTAGAGCAAAAGTGAGAACACGCGATGAAAGTTTTTTTTTATGAGAAAAACTTTCATACGCCATGAAAGTTTGTTCAGGAGAAAAACAATCATACGGCATGAAAGTTTTTTTAGAAGAAGAACTATCATATGGAATGAATATATTTTAAATAAATAGCGACAATATGCGAAGAAAGGTTTTTTAGGAGAAAAGCGACCATACGCGATGAAAGTCTTTTTTTTAGGAGTCATTTATACATAAAAGAAATTACTAACAGTTAAGTTTTATAGGCATCTTGAGCGAGAAAGACAAATATGATGGGCTGTTTAAATACTTTTTATGAGGTAGCTCAAATATTGCCTAATTCCTTTTATTTCCAGAAAAACATAAGCGAGAATTGTACTACCCATTGTTTCAAGTCTGACTATAGTACACAAAATCATAATATGGCCCTCGCGAGTAAGTAAGTAGGCAGCGGTAGCAAGTTACAATATAAACCCATATTAATCACTAACTCGTTTGATTTATCGGAAACAATTGACTACCAGTACCGAAGCAAAGTGAATTAAATATTTTCTTCTGAACAATAGTTTTAATATTTTGCAAAGGTAAAAAAAGCTTGCCGCTCACCGCATAATAGACATATAGATATGTCATAAACATATTTCTGTATACTCAAAATATTTAAAAGCTTAAAGAATATTTTCAAAAATATCAAAAAAGAAATCAATAAAGCTAAGTACACTACCACATAGGATACTACCGTGTAAAATGATTTTAGTGTGATAATAATAAGCTTATTCTGATAACAATAAGCAATATAACGCGTTCTCTCTTCCATCCGATGGACCTCTTTAGCTAAAGTTACGATGAAATTCGCTAAAATTATCATTTCCATCATTTTATTTCAAATCTTAGTAATTGAATCCTGGACAAATATTTTCTTAATGCAACTGTCGACACAATTTCATCGCAAAAGTTTACAAATAAAAAATGTTAGTGTTTACAACTTGCTTAACTTAAAAAAAACTTTAAATTACTAGAAAAAAAAACAACAACACACTTAATAATAATACACTGATGTGGTTAAGAAAACAGACAAAAAATTACAACTTTTAAAAAGGATTTTACTAAATAATTTTTCTTAATAAAACAAAAATAAGAAAAGAATAAATAACAATACACAAAAATAGATAAGTGCCAACAAGTTGAAATAAAATACGTGAAATTCAAATAAGATTAATAAATAATATACTAATCTTTAATATCTAATAACAGAAATTGGATTACAAGGAAGTTAGTAGTTGACATAATCAAACCAAAAGGTATTCCATAAAACCTATAAAGTTTGACTTAAAGTAATAAGTATACTTAGGTAAAAGAACAATTTCCATAGTGTTTATTTACGGAGATTACGGCTGCAACAGCTTAAAGTAATCAGTTTGAGATGTAGAAACATTGCTTAACGTTAAAAAAATAATAAAATAAAAGACATCCTACCTATAATTTATTTAACAGTTTAAAAAGTTATCGGATGATATTTACTTCTTTTTGCTACATTGAAGAATTATTGCAATTTCAATAATGCGAATATTGCATAAATGGCAAATTTTTAAAGAAGAAGCAGAACATATGATCAGGCAGTAATATAAGTTTTTTATAACAGACAAAGTGTTGTTAGTATAAGTACTTAGTTTAAACATCAATATGTATGGGTAAGCTAACTGAAAGTTTTACTCCACCTAGTAGGTCTAAATGGACATTCAAGCCGCAGTTTATTTTGGAAAATATTTTTTTTTCAATTTCAGATTGCAGACGAAAAACTAGCAAGAATCGAAAAATTAAATTGCTCTTTCACAAATAAGTAAATAGCTTAAAAGATCTGGAAAATAAGAGTAAAAAATCGGGTACGTGGTCCCTCGGAACTTTTCCTCACAACATCGGATTCCCAACCCTCATCCTTACTACTTGGGACGCGCTTCCCTCGTCCTCGGAATAATATTAATCGGAAAAAATTATCAAATGTACTGCAGCACGTCTTAGCAATGACTTCGCCCGTCCTCAAACAGTTAATAAAGTCATATTATTGCCAACGGCAATCTATCCAGGCCCTGACCTCGTTTAATGTTACTTAAATTTTATGACCCAACAAAAACCTAACCAGCCTAAACCTATTCAGCAAGTAATTATAATTATCCAGCATGTGGTAATACTTGCCATCTTGGACGAAACTTAGTAAACTTATTATTACATTAAGGTATATACTTTTACCAAAAAATCAATCGTATTATTTTTTGATTAAAATTGTTTTTTAAAAAAAAACGTCATTACATATACAAATAAAAATTTAAATACACACATACCAGACATCTTTGAGAAACCACTCAGCTGGTCCTAAAACCACCTGTAACGGATAATTCATGAGAAATCCCGGTTTTGGATTTTTCACATACACAATACTTTTCCAATAATTATAATATCAAAGGTATAATTGAGGAAAAGGATTATTTTACGACTATATAATGATATTCAATTTCCATAGACCTCTTTACAAAGGTCAAAATTTTACCTTATAGTTAAAAAACTTTATTTATTTCTTTTTATTTACACTATTTATTAGTCTTAAATAAAAAAAAAAAAAAAACTATAAAACTACTATTTTTATTAAATACTTCAAAATTAGTAGGAAACACAAATACTATATTAAAGTTTTAAACTTATTTCCAATATTAAATATTTACACAATTACATCATAATGTATATTATCTTATAAAACGCTCCAACGGCATTAAGACAATAAATAAAGGAAGAAAACATAATAATAATAAAATTCATAAACATAACAAATATATTGTCAAAGAGCTGTACGCATTTATCTACCATTTTACTCACCGGTAAATTTATTCATATTTATGTTCGATTATTATTATGCGTTACGAAATTTATTTTTATACTTAATTTAAACCAATTATTCACAGTCCATCAATATTAAAGAATGTTCAAGGAAGTCAATTATATTTCTCAAAAAAATAAAATTATTGAAATGAGTTAAAATGTAAGAAAAACAAATAATGAAATAAAAATAAAAGTATTTAAATGAGTTAAAATGTATGAAAAACAAATAATGAAATAAAAATAAAAGTATTGAAATGAGTAAAAATGTAAGAAGAAAAAATAATGAATCAAAAATAAAAAGAATTATTTAGGGATTAGAGTTGCGTCCTGTTAACTATTAGCTACTTAGAAATTCCAGGTCCGATCCAATTGAAAAATTCTGGATTTATCCTCATAGGAGTAATTTTCTAGCTAATAAATCAGGTAAGGGGTATCTAGAAACTTTTCCTCATCACATCGCATTCGCTACGCTTATCCTCCCTACTTGGGACTCACTTTGCTCGTCCTCATATGAGGTTTAACACATACGTTTTATTCCCAGCGGTCGCCATCCAAGCCATCACCACGCTTGATGCTGCTTAACTTTTATAATCCAACTAATACCATAGATATATTAGTCATATTTAAACAAAACTTAGTGCACTCATTTATTACGTAATGGGATACACTTGTAGCAATTTTCAAATTAATTTATTTATTTTCCGTATTTTTAAAAATTTTTAAAAACACGTACTCAAGTCATTTAATAGAAGCTGAACTATTACTGATAATGAAATAAAACAGCATATATGTTAGTCTCGAACATAGCCAAATGCGTGCCAAATTTCAAACCGATCGCATCATATTTTCGCGTTTTATGATTTTACAAAAATTTCGTTGAGTCGTTATTGCGGGTTAGTGACGTCATAAACAAAAATAACTATTTTCCGAATAGCTCAACAACAGCGGTAGACTGATTTTTGTACAGTGCTTTAACTCTCTAGCATAAATACACTCGGAGCTAAGATGGTAACAGACACACACAACTTTGTGAAAACCACTTACGAAGTATTTAAAACACCTGAAACGATTTATTCCGATTTCGGATTTTGCAAACACAATACTTTTCCTATATATCTACGGTATAAATAAGGAAAAGTAAAACCTTAAGCAAAACTTTTAAAAAAGCAATAAAGATGACTGAAGAACACTTATTGCAATTAGCTTTAACATCATAATACGCAATAAAGGTTTTATTCTACGCAATATTTACAACTAATTATTAGAATTACATTAAAACACACTCACTAACATAATGACTTTTTGCCCAATAATACTACAGTATGTTTTTATTAATTATTACCAACTTAAACTAACACTTGATAATTCAAATAGTGAAGGAGATATAAATAAGATATTGTTGTAAAAATAAACATTCATAAATGTTTAAAAATAAAAAAAAATTAAATAAAATAAAAATGGATAAATAAAATGAAATAATGGTGTAATACAGGGATACATTTATTGTCAAATATTATTTATTATAAATAATATTTAAGTTTTTTTTTTTAAATTAGTTTTTATATATATATAATAATAAGTAGAGCGAGCGATAATAGGTTTAAGAAAAGAATTGCGGCGAGCGCAATTTATTACGAATTCTATTTACGCGTTAGAGTAAGTGTTGTAAAACATTTGAAAATACATGTTCAATTAGAGATAAAAGAAGTTAATAAGTGTAGCTACAAAGCTTCTGTGGCATTGGTTTATGACCAAGCTAAAGTAATAATAGAATTTAGGACTACTTTAGCTACTTTTAAACTACTTTACTAAATTTAAATTGCATTCCGAATCGAAAAAGATAACTTGGTTTACTTTCCCCTCCACTCGCGTCATCCAGACAACATCATATGCGTAATTTTTTGATAAAAGTTCGCTTAAAGCAAAACTAGATCCAAAAATCTTATTTTTATATCTAGTATCTGTAGACACTCTTTCAGCTACTACCACTAAATCCTTAAAATTTACTAGGTAAAGGAAGACTAATACACATGTTTTTGACATATTACAAAAGTTTTGGAAAAATTTACACCTTTTAAACATTTTTTTAATGAATACAGCTCAGAACAAAAAATTTGTAGATAAGTAGCTCAAGCTCACGTTAGTAATCCTAAGTTAATTTCCTCAAGCACTAATTTCTAGTTCTTTCCTCTACAGTAAACACATCAAGTGCAGAAGACGATAAAAACAAGTTTTACAAAACTTACGATAACAAATTGAAAATTTGTATTTCTAGTATTTATATAAGTAAAAGTTACGAGGGAATCGAATTGTGAATAAAATATTATAGTTCTGCAATGTATAAGTAATTTTCAGATCTAAAGCGATACCACGATTTTCTTTAAAACTAAATAATTCTGGCAATGAGTTCCGTGAGCCGGGCGAATTTATTATAAAACTACGCTGATTAATTTTTGATTCAGTTTTTAGTTTACCCTTCATGCTCTGAGCCCCAGCATTTTATTCCAAATAGCTATTAAATATAATATATAATATATATATATATTATATATATATATATATATATATATTATATATATATATATATATATATATATATATATATATATAAAGTGTATAAGCTAAAGTAAAAAGTGTAAAAGTTAAATGCTGCTCCTCAGGGTATGAAAGGTACTAAAAAAACTGAATCAACAATTTAATTAACAATTGGCTCACAAAACTCATTGCCAGAATTACTTAGTTATCGCTCATGGTAACTAAGAAATAACTCGAGGTATCGCTTTAAATCTGAATATTACTTACACATAGCAAAACTATAATATTTTATTTACATTTCGATTCGACATAAACACGAGAATAGGTCGGTAGAATAAGCCTGATTGGAGTCAATAAAGCTCATTGTACTGACCTATTTTTCGTTTTTTATAACCTCCAAAACGGATTGCCATCATACTTCCCGGATCTATTTATTTGATTCAATAGCGATTTTTTTCTAAAGTAAATTCGCTAAAAACTTTTACAGACATTAAAAACTCATGATTCGAAAGATGATCCTTAGTTAATAAAGCAGGCCTGAATTATTAGTGGCACATAAATAATTCAACATATGATGTTAAATTTTAAATTGTCGCTAATATTTAAAGGAAAAATTAGCACTTCTAAATTTATTTCAGGGAAGTATAAGACTTCCCAAATGTTTATTTTTGATAACACGACTTGCGGTATTTTATTACACTGGATTAGTTAGATGATTTCAATCCTTTTTTTAACAAAAGTCTAAAATTAAATAATTAATCACTTTCTAGGTTAATTAATGAAGACTTCAGTCCTTTAGAAATTTTATTTATATAAACATTAATAACAGACGTTTCTAATATTTTAATTTAATTCTTATTCTAGAATTTAATTCTTAACAGAGCAATAACTATTTTGTTAATTAATCACTTATTAGAAAAAAACGAGTTCACTCTACAATAATTTTAACAAAAAAGGAACTATATTTTTCAATCCAATTGGATCTTCTTTAAGATAAATTAAAACAAAACATAACTTAAAAAATACAAAAGTATAAATATAGGAATAGAAATAAAAACAATTAATAATTGCGTACTATGTAAAAAATTACTATATTTAATAATTACTAACACATTTGAACAAAGCCCATACACAGTTTTAAGCTTTATACGTATAATCAAATGTTAAAACGAATAATTAAATATGAATACCATATTTATTAACAATAAGTACAATGAAAGTTCTGTAAAGTTATAATTTAAGCCGTGCAATTCAATCCTATTCAACATTTTTCATTTTTAAGGGCATTAAAATTACAATTATTAACTGTAATCATAGTAATTTAACAATTAAAAAACGATTTTATTTTTTCATGATTAATTAAATATCTATAAATATTAATTTCCATGAAATAAAAAACAATTAAAATTATAAAATGATTAATAATCTAATAATGAAAAATAATGAAATTAAAGCGAATAAAAAATTGAAACAATCATTAAATGTTATGAAATTATCTAATAAATATAGATGAATAAGAGAATTAAAAAAAAATAACAAGAACTAAACTAAAATAACAATAATTAAAGATTGCAAGGAATGGAATTAAGAAATAGTAATGGTTCTAACAAAATAGAGAACAATAAAGTTGCATAAATTATTTTCTTCTTTTATACATACTTTTTGCTACTGCCAAGGAGTATATATACTCTTTGCTACTTACATACTCTTTGCTACTACCAAGGGTATACATACACACTCTTTGCTACTACCAAGGAGTAATATATACATACTCTTTGCTACTACCAAGGAGCATATATACACACTTTGCTACTACCAGGAGCATGACCTCTTTGCTACTACCAAGGAGCATATATATACATACTCTTTGCTACTACCAAGGAGTATATACACATACTCTTTGCTACTGCCAAGGAGCATATATAAATACTCTTTGCTACTACCAAGGAGCATATATACATATTCTTTCCTACTACCAAGGAGCATATATACTGCTACATAATATTACTTAAAATGTTCTTCTCAATTTAGCCTAGATTTATGTATTCTACATTATTCCATAAATAAAAAAAAAAACAATTACATTAACCATACTTGAAAAAACTTTCATATCCATATGCTTTAAAGGGTTAGTTATATTATTAACAAAACATTCCAAACTCTTAGTTCTCGAACAAGAATATGTATCTTTCTAAGCTCGTTTTATTATATGAAACAGAACTGTCTGCTTGTAAATTTAAAAAAATATATAAACGTATATGTAACAATCATAAAAAATAATAATAATTGATAGACAAACACAAACGCAGCTAAAGTAAATTAAAAATAAAATAATAAGAAAACATTAAAAATAATATTTTATTGACTTCAATAGAATATAAATAAATAAAAATAGTGAAGCATTAATATAATTGGAAGAAAAAGACTAACGACTAAAAAAAAATTAAAGTAATAATTAATGATCATATAGCTAACCTTGGATTAAGATGAAGTGTGGATCAAGCAGGTCAGATCTGTAATCAGAAAGATAATAATCATGATTAGTAATTAAATATAATAATTATAAAATCAATTTTAATTGGACAGTGATTGTACCTTCATTAGACGTTCTTTCTGGTTTGATAAATCGTATTTATATAGTAAATCGAAATATTTACTATTTATTTATTTATTATATAGATTATTTCTTCCAGCAATACAATTGTAGGTAAATAAGAAACCATGTTTAGAGAGAAAACATCAAGTCGTGTGTAATCAGGAAGTTTATTATAGACTGTTATGTCCTTCAGGGAAAAGTTAAAGGCTTTATATATTCTGGTGTCAATAATATGTACTTAGGAATGTGCTTTAAAGTTATTTCGGAACAGCCGAACCAGTTAACTTGATTCTTAAGTCATTTAATTGTCCAAATACTAGACGAAAAAAGTTAATTTACTATTAGACAGGAGCCTTCAGACCCTAACCAATTCGCCATTTTAATGCTTCGCGCCTTGCTTACTCTATGATAAGGTTGGTTGGTTTAGTGGCTTTTCTGATTGGGCGTTCGGCCCAATCAGAAAAAACATCTTGTGTGTTGGTAAGAGACGCCTCTATAGACGAGGTCTTTAAAGCATCAGTATTTATTCAGACCTTTGACATATTGGAAGTCTGGGGTTCGCATCCCAGGTTAGCTCTTAGTATACATATGATTAAAAAATAAAATGAATTATAACCAAAATTAGGTTAGACTTGAGCGAAATGATTACTACTACAATACCACCTGAGGGTATTCTTGTTTGAGGTATCTCTAATGAGCTAAAAGGCTCAAAACCGGTTATTATTGTTATCATCACAAAAGAAATATTGCCCGTTGCATTAATTAACTGATGTGAGGTCATTCATATACTGTAATGTATACTCGAAATCAATAAATATATATTTTATTTTCGTCACTGAGAATGATCTAATACGCCTAAAACTGCTCTCATTCAATTAATCTTAAAACGCCATTTCAAATTCTTGTGACTTCACTTTTTTTTGGATTTCAGTCTAGTTTGACCAAGCGAGGCAAAAGCAAAATTGACCATTCTCAAGCACTCCCCTCTACCATTTCCTAAGATAAAAATTTAGAAGTTATTTTTTAACTCGAGTTAATTAAAACAAAAATTGAAGTTCAAATAGGTTACGAAGGTCCTAATTATTTTAAAAGTTAAAATGTTAAGGTTCTACCAATTTTAATTATGTCTGTATCGTCTAAGCTAAGACCGACCATATTTACAGACAGAAGTAAACCTAGAATCTTCCAATTCCAAATCTCAAAAGCATAAACAATCAATATTAAGACATTAAAATAAACCATAAATTTAAAATGGAACCAAAAAAATAAACCACAAATCATAATTTAAAAAATAAACGTCTATATGTGATACAGATTCATTTGTTGCCTGAAGCAAAAAGTCTTCAATTTATCAACCTGTTACCTTTTTATGACTTTTTAATACCAAAAGCACGCTTCCAAAACTTTTTTATTACGCCTATAAATTTAACCTACTCTAATAGCCAAAGATAAAAAAAATATTTTGAACAAAATCTAAGTGATTTACAAGGCTAACTAGTTCAAATTAAATTTTATTTTAATGGTGGTTCCTCAAAAAATGTTTAAAATTTAGTACGAACAATATTTCAAAATTAAATTCTTATTTTTTTAACATAAATTCTGAAATATAATTTTGTGTTACTTTTTATGGTTTCAGTATAGTTTCATTTTTTACCTTATTTGTCACAACGAGGAAGATATAAATTTGTAATTTATATCTGTAATATAAATCAAAACAGAATTTTGTCTGCTTAATCCAGACTTGTTTAATTTTTACAAAAGTAACATTTTAATGAATTATATTTCGGTATAATCATCTCATTATATAAGATAATAAATGATTATTGTTATATTATTTAAATTTTTATTGCTTTTTAAAACTCGTACGAATTATTGAATAGCATTAAATTAAGTTTACTTTTAGTAGCAGATTTTTAAATCTGGCACAAATGGGCAATAAATGTGTGGGATGGAGCTAAAGTGTATTTTATAATAAGCTCCTCAATAGAGGTCGAAAAAATCAACCCCGAAAGACATAATAAGGTTAGGAAGGATATCATACTAATAAAAACACGAGGCTTTAGGCCTCTTAGATGCTCCGCAGCGTTGGCGCTAGTGTCGCTTTACGGTTACATGTTTGTTGTACTTTATCAAGCCCTCATATTACTAGTTTATCTTCCACAAAAGACTCAAAGTCGCAGTGCAAAAGGTTTTACACCTACCCTCACAATTAATAAAATACTAGTTTATATATAAGTGGCATACTGCCACGATATAAGCGAATGTTGTAATATATTAATCAAAATACGTGATTTGTGTCAATCAATGACATAATGTTTTGTTTGACATATATATGTCAAATGTGGGGTCATGACATATATATGTACATGTCCCACAAACATGACATATATATGTATGTTTGTGGGGTCATTTTTGTGGGTTAATGGCGTCACACGTATTTCATAAACAATAGGGTTTGGGACAATAACAAGGCTGATTTTCGTACCAAGTTTCATTTCGATCCAGTAAGCTTTCGAAAGTTATTCGTATCACATATAAACAGTAACTCAACCTTTGAAATGAAATACAGCACGAAATACAAATAAATGTGTAGGATAGAGCTCTTGTATATTGCGATTCCGCATTTGGACCAGTATATTAGTACGATAGAGCTCTTAGATATGTAATTCAACATTTGAAATGAAATAAAGCACGAAATTCTAATAAATGTGTAGGAAAAATAGCTGTTGGATATTATAATTCAGCTCCTGAAAATAAAATGCAGCACAAATGACAAATATACGTGTATGAAAGAGCTGTTGGATATTATAATTCAGCTCCTGAGAATAAAATGCAGCGCAATTGACAAATATACGTGTATGAAAGAGCTGTTGGATATTATAATTCAGCTCGAGAATAAAATGCAGCGCAATTGACAAATATACGTGTATGAAAGAGCTGTTATATTATAATTCAGCTCCTGAGAATAAATACAAATGAAAGAGCTGCAGCTCCTGAAATATGCACACAAATGACAATAACGTGTATGAAAGAGCTGTTGGATATTATAATTCAGCTCCTGAAAATAAAATGCAGCCCAATTGACAAATATACGTGTATGAAAGTGCTGTTGGATATAATAATTCAGCTACTAAACTAAAATGCACTACAAAGAACGCCTCCTTCGTCGGACGTACAAAGGGTGAACCTATTAGATATTACATCTGAAACGAAAATAAATTCCATACTAACAAAGCAATGATTATAATAAAATAAAGAAAAGCTAAAAAACATAAGTACCGATTTTTCAACATTTAAGACATCAATAATGTTTCGAAATGTGTAAATATTTGTAACAACACCAGACTTTCTCACTCTAAATTAAAACAAAAAGTAAACTACAATTACTAGTAACAATTTAAGAAAAACTTATTTTAAAACAAATAACAGGCAATTATACAACATCAAAAATAATTTTATACTTTTCGTTCAAACTATTCATATCAATCATTCCAAGCGAAACCAGTTTCGCTATGGTCGAATATTTCTATATTATTATATACCACATTTTTCAAAGCTAAAAGAACCTCAGTCGATCACATTACAGATGAAGAGCAATTATATATTTAGTTGATCCATTAATTTTTAAACAACAAACCTGTTTTAATTTTTTTTATCCACTTCATTCTTGTGTGAAGTTTTTTTTTTCTTCAAACACATTTTATTCGAGTTGAAGTTATTTCTTAAAAAGTTATCGCCTATTAAAAATTGATTAAAATTAATTTAACAAAAATTATTAAAAAAAATCTTAAATATTAACAGACATTAGGAGCCGTAAAATATTTCAAGGATTCACCCCATAGCTAAATAAATGATTAAAATAATTAACATTTTTGTACTTTTGTTTTGTTTTATTTTATTTAAAAAAAATATAAGATTCATCAAATCAAGGCCTTCTACAGTTACTCTTTCTTTAGTTACTTGAGAGTTACAGGGCTAAATAAAAACATCGATACAAATACAACATTAAACATTAAATACAAACACATAATAAAAAATTAATACCAATTTTTTTAAACAAATAAAAAATAGTAATAAAAATCTAAAAAAAACAACACATGGCTCCGATTAATACTATATAATATGTACTACTTCAAACCAAATTTTTTTAAAAATTTTCCGTAAGTTATGATGAAATAACATAATCCGCCTATCTAAAGTAGAAGGCAGACTATGAGGCTTCATATGAATGTGCTTGCTCAAAATTTTATAAAATCGCACAAATTTCAGATTTCTTGAAATAAGTCGTTCCCCGTGGGTATGCAAAACTTTTTTTAAAATGTGATAAAATGTCCTTTAAACAAGGGATCCTATACGTTGCCTCCAAAACTCGTTGTCTCCAAAGTTCCAATTGGAGATAACGAAATAATGTGACAAAAGATTTTGCATTCAAACTTTTAATCTAGAAGCATATTTTAATGACATAAAAGTTTACAAGATCCAAAATAATAAAAAAAATATTTTGGAACTAATGAACTTTGGTAACAACGGTCTTTGGATGCAACGAACATATAGAGCAAAAAGTCACGTGGGTGACTAAAACCATTGTAGGGTCGTTCTACTCTTTTTGGAACTAACGGGAAGACTAGGCAAAGGCTTTGGATCTATCGAATCAGTCCGTTGCCTCCAAAATTCATTAGATCCAAAACATTATTGTTAACGTAGTAATGAATGTTTAATGTCATACATATTCGTAAGTTCCAAAAATTATATTACTTTGGAAGCACAGTAAAAAACTTTGGGAGGCAATGGGATTTTTGTTTTGGAACTAACGAACTTTGGAGACAGTGAACTTTGGAGACAACGAAAATGCACCTAAACAAGTGTTTAATCATCAAAATCGGATGACTACAACCAAAGTTATGGCTCTTTCAAAAATACGAAAAATTGTTAATTTATGCAAAGACAGTGAATTTTTTGAAAAAATATTGGTTTTTGTGATTTTTTTTGGCCAGTTAACAAATGCCATAACTTTAGTTGTAGTCATCTGATTTTGAAGGGAAAAACGCTAGTTTTATAGGACATTTTATTAGTTTTATAAAAAATTCTCTTCATGTTTTGCATGCTACTCACAGGGAACCACTTATTGCAATGAAAGTGGAATTTGTGCGATTTTCTAATATTTTAAGCGAACGCATTCATATGAAGTGCTCGACTTGGGATAGGCGGACTATGTTTTTTCCTTCATAATTTAAGGTATGTTTAAAGAAAATAAGAAAAATTTGGTTTGAAGTAGAAGAAAATGAGTCATATTTTTTAGGCCTAGCATTTAGAAAATTATAGGCGTTCGATTTCGGCACCGGAGGTCCGGGGTTCGCAACCCGGGATATGCTCTAAGATTTTATGAATGGCATTTGTATTAAAATTTCGCCAACTTTAATTAATTCTTAGAGTGTAGTAGATGCAACCCACCTGAGGTTGTTCCCGCAGGGTGAATACCCTGATGGGCCGAAAGGCCCTAAAACGGGCATTTTATTTCATTTTTTTTATTTATTTAGAAAATTATGCTAAAAGTAACTGTAAACAAAAAGTTTTGCTATACCTATTTTAATAAAAAAAAAAAAAAAAAATACTAGTGATATTGCAAAGCAAAAATGCCAAAAGTGCATATTTTGAAAACTAAATTATAAAGTTTGCTTTATATTTATTAAAAAGTAAAACAATCTTGATAAAAATTAGCTAAACCAGGACATTAAAATTACAATTTAAGTCATCTCTATAAAAATCATTAAAATTATTTAATAACACTAAAAAGTAAAATTCTTATCACATACCTGCCTATTAAGTTAATGGAATATCATCTTGAAACCCTCATTTACCAAAATGTGAAGAAAACCCTAATAGCATTAGGATGATACTTATATAATTTTATAGCAAAAATTTAACGATTAAAAAAAGTAAATGGACCATTAAATTTTTTAATGGTTGTTATTATGATAAAAAATATTAATGATTTGAATATCTAAGCCAATTATCAATTGATTAATAATTATACGGTCCAAACTATATAAAATTTTGGTTTTCTTTATAAATAAGTTATAAAATTAATATTAAACATTATTTTAATAATTAAAAAAAAATAATAAAGAACAGATTTATTTTATCGATTTATAAGTTGTTAATATGAATTGAAAAGAGGAGATATTGAAGCTTGGAAAAAACACCCTCATTTTTTATAACAAAAATCAAAGATCTTTGTTTAGATTATAGTTCCGTCTTTTTTAATCGCTTCACTCCGTCTTATATACCTTCACGCAACACTCCATCCTATGTATCTTTACTACTCATAATAATGTCAACTTATGGTTCTTATTAAAAGAAATGTAAAATCCGGTTACATTGTATTTCGGGACTTTTCCTCATAACATCGGATTCGCTACGTTCTTTCGTACTACTTCGGACTCGCTTCGCCCTTCCTCAGATTATAAAAATGTCTAACTTTATACTGCAACATGTTTTCGGACTCGGTTTGCTTGTCCTCAGATAGTAAATAGATTTGTTCTATATCCAACAGTCATCCATTCAGGCACTGACCTCGCTTGACGCTGCTTAATACTTGCGGTATTGCAACGAAATTTAGAATGCTTATTTATTACACGAAAGGATATATGTTACAAATTTCAACTCAATTTATTTTTCCATCATTACAATTATATAAAACGCTTATAATTCATATAAATAAAATTGAATTAATGCTGATACTGAGATGAAACTTGGCACACAATTTAGTTTCAATTATAAGTTAACGCGCGCCAAATCTCAAATAGATCAAATCATTATTCCGCGTTTTATGAATATTCCAAATATTTGCCAAGTCATTATTTCTGGTTAATGAAGTTCTGTCATTAACCAGATTACGATTGATTTTAGTACTGAGTTTTAACTCTCTAGCATAAATAGCCTGGAAGCTACGGTGATAACAGACAAATACACATACAGATAGACATCATTGCAAGAACCATTTAAGAGGTCTTAAAATCCTTCTAAATGGATACTTCATAATCCATTTCTTCCGTTTTCAGGGTTTAAACCCCGAAACGGATAATTCAGGTGAGCCTATTGTATAAATGAGGATAGGTGTAATAATACTTTTGAGTGTTTTGATAGCCAAGATGAAATAGCACCCTTGATAGATAAAACGTCTAATTTTGAGTAAATTAACTATCTCGAACGTTCGCACAGAGAAAAAAACGCAGCCAAGGTGAGGTAAGATTGAGATAGACGGAATAAAAACAAAATCAAGATGATTGCATTAGTTGTGAAATACATTAAAGATAGAAGGAACACACATGTAGTGGTACAGATGTTTCAAGGTTGAACCCCGGGTACTCGAACCCATCCTTGTGAACGAAAGTAAAAGTACCTTGAGGCTACTAACCTATGAAAAGGGTACCATGACCCTTGGCCGTGTTTATTTAATAAAATGAGGCCTCCATAGTGCCCTTCCTAACTTAATTACCACAATCTATTATAAATTAGATAATATCTAAATTCTTATCAAAAATACAAGCATATTAAACAAAATGCAATAATCATAATAATATCTAAAATATTCTAATCTCGGCTAAAAGACTGCAGAAATAGCAGCAATAGCAACAAAGCTTGAAATAAGAGATAATAATGCCTCTACAGTCCCGATTTTGGAGTAATGACTATAGACATTATTCATGTCTACAGTCATTATTTAGTTTTGTATACTCTATGGCATAAATAAGCGCATTTTATTCGAAATAGCCGGAAAAAATAAATAATAAATGATGCTACTGCTCAGGCTATGAAGCGTATACCAGAAACTTAAGCAAGAAATTGATTGAAAATTCGCCCGGGTTGCGGACCTTCACTTCAGAATTGATTTTTAAAGATTAAAAACTCTACTTGAAAATTAGATACTCTACTATTATTTTAGATATTCTATAGTTAAAATGTCTGATTTCTCATTAAAACCATTCATTAAGTCACTTGAAGTCAAGTAATTTAATAAAACCTGAGAAGTTAATTTTATTGAAAAAAAAAATTAATAAACATTAAATAAAAATAACGCTGATTTAATTTATACCGTCCATAAAAATTAATAATGATATCGTAAATCAGATACAATCTAGAAAACTTATTCACTATTTTAAATACAAATAAAATAACTCCTAAAATGGATAAAAATAGACATTAAAACCATTTAATTACCAATAAATACATATCTATCCCGGAATATAAACACTTAATACTTTTTCATAAACATAAAAAACACGACAAATTTTTACAAAATTTGTTTAAAAAAGTAGAAAATGCTTTTAACGTCAGATCTCATAGAAACTAAAAGATAACACTAATTGTTTATTCTTATAGGTAAGATAACAACGCATAGAAGTTCAGAACAAACTAGTAATAAGGTTAATTTACTTTTTGTTGCAAAAATGTCTAAAGAACCATCAAGTATTATACAGAGGATTTCGCTTAGTTTTATCTTCAATATTTCCAAAGGTTTTTTTTTATCTACTTTATTTTATCTTTTAAATCGTAAAGAATTTTGAGGTCAAATTTATCTACCTAAGAAGTTTTTTATCTAAAAAAAAATACGTACATTAGATAAATATATAAATTCTTTTGAATCCTTGAGGGTTTATATATTTTAGTATCATTTTAATAAACGTGTCATCCTTCAAGAAAAAAACTGGTAATTTTTTTTACAAAAATATGTAAAACTACTATTTAGTTTTTATATATTTCTAAACCTACTTACTTTTTTTTTCAATTTTTACAAATATTTTTTTTATACTATACATATTTTTTATGTCTACACATTTTTTTCTTCATTTTCTAATATAATTTTTTGATTTAGGTATACAGAAATCGATAGAGTATAAAAGACTTATATTAGTGTCAAGCTTTGTCATCTTTGGTTATCTAACATCAAATATTTCTTAATTTATAGATTTAAGCTAACATTCAGATATTTATCAAAGTTGACATATTTATACGTTTTGTCATATCTTGATCGAATAAATAAAATGTCCTTATAAGTTATAATAATTTATTATTTCAACTTTTGACGAAGACCAGTGAAAAAATTGACAAATATATCTATGTTAAGCATATAATTAACATAAAAAAGCTTGTCACTATGGCATACTAAAAGAATGTCTTCAAATTAACTTAAAAATGAAACAAAGCAATGGAAATGCTCTAAATTTAGGTACACCGGGATAAGATGAACCATCTGAGGTTAAACGTCAAAAACTAAAGTTTTCTGGATCAAAGAGCCTTCAAATTTCAGTAGACGTTGTATCCGAAACACAGGGATACAAATGCTCCATCCTACACATTTATTGCCCATTAGTGTCAGATTTAAAAATCCCCTCCTAAAATCGCTAGCTTTACGGCGGATAATAAGGGATAATACTATTCTAAAATCAAAAGGGAGTATTAAAAAAGGTTCCTAAGTAGTTTCAAAGGCTACTAGGGTCACAAGAAGTAGTTTTATCTCCATCTTAATTTCGCTCTTAGATTTCGTAAACCGAACATAACCTTCTCCAGAGTTATATAGCAGATTTAAGAGGCCTTGTGGTTACAACACCTCATCTGCCTCATCTCTATAATGAGAATATACAGTTAGATGCTTGTCAAGCAAGCATTTATAAACTTGCTAATTAGCAAGCTTGAAATTTAGTGAAGCTTTCATGTTGGAGACCACCTAACATTCATTCAACCTTATTTAGAGGAGATGGCCCTTATTTAGCGTAAAACCCAAGTGGCCTGACTGAGAAATGAAGATTAGCCACCGTGAGACAAGATGTAAATCCAGGTGACATTAAAAAGACCTGACACTCTAACCAACTGAGCTATCAGTGAGCTCTAAAGAAGAGCTACTTACTAAATAATTAAACAAGTAGTTCTTCAATCCCTGCACTACCACTTCAAGAGTCATAATAACATATTTAATTTATTATTTATAAACGAAAAGATCAGAGTTAAATATAGGCGTAATATGACCCTTTATTTATATACAAGGGAGTGATAATTGTATCAAATACTTTAAACACAATAGGGAAGTAGAGTCAATAAAAGAAGAAAGGGTGTATGGTTTTAATCATCTTCCATTTGGGATAGAGAGGGTTGGTTTCAACTTCCAGGGGTGAACATAATCCGTATGTTTTCGCTAAACAATCACTGACTTTGGCCAAAGTAAAAAAACTTGTCATAACAATGCCGTAAATTAAGAATGAAAAAGTGAAAAATGATATGATTAAAAAAGTAGAAAAAATGAGGCTATAAATTATGATGAATTGAAATGTAAATTACACTTGTAAAAAGAATACGAAAAAAAGAGGGTTAGCTTGGTAAAATCTGTAAAGGGAAAATCGAATTGATACATATACTTTTTTAAATACCCAAACCAAAAATGTAAATAATTTAATTTAATAAAATTAATAGTTAACTTTAGAGTACGTTAAGAATATAATAATAATAATGCCCGTTTAAAGCCTTGCAGCTCATCAGGGATAACCTCTGCGGGAACCACCTCGGGTGGTAGTAGCAACCGTTACGCTCAAAGTGTATTCTAAAGCTGGCGATTTTATCTAAACAATAATCTTCTATAAACTGAGAGCGTAACCTGGGATGCGAACCCCAGACCTCCGTGGGTGTCAAAGGTCAGTGTAAAGACTAACGCCTTAACGACCTCGGCCACCGAGGCGGCTGTACGTTAAGAATAACATAACTAAATGAAAAATAACATGTCAAGCTACAAATACTACAAAAATTGTATATTATAATACAAGACTGTGGAGAAGGTTTTTTTTACCGTGGCGATTATATTTACTGTCGAGCGAAGCGAGACAATAAAAGGATTCGAAGTAAAAAAAAGTCATTCCCAGTCGTGTAGCATTTGCTATTTTTTTGGCGTAGTAATAGTAGACAACTATTTAGCAGGAAAAAAAAGTATGTATGGTATAAGAATCAGCCGGTACACTTTTTTCGATCGCCTCGATGACCAAATATTTCAATTCTAGCGGCGTTTTTTCAATGTCTGAATCACTATCCATGATTATTTAACACTTAATAATAAATAAATAATAAATTACTTTCCAAAATTAACAAAACATCGTCAACAAAAACGTTCGATTATTTATTTGAAATAAGAAAAAAGAACAAGGAAGATAGGTTATAACCTTGTAGTAAACTACTAGCGCCCACCGAGTGGAACCTCCGAGAGGAACTTCCCCAGCGACAGTTTCGTGGTTTTTTACAGTCGCTGACACTAATAACTACGAAACCTGTCGCAGACATTAAAACACGTATTTTACCAACTTCTTTGAGAATGTAAAGTGCATATTTTATAGCCGCCCGAATAAAATTATTTTAGCATAGTCCACAAATAAATAAATAAAACATATCCTGTTTAGGTAAATACAAAACTTCAAAATAAAGAAATACACAAGGCAAAATAAATAGAAAAAATCTAAAAAATTATAATATTATAGATAAAAACAAAAACAACTTAAATTATAAGCAAAGAAATATATAAGGCAAAATAAACAGAAAAAATTATAAAAAATAATAATATAACAGATAAAAAGAAAAACAACTTAAATTATAAGCAATTCAAAACAATGCATAAATAAATGAAAAAAAAAACAACAACAAAGCAAACCTATGAAAGAAGAAAAAAATAGTCAGATATGAATAAACACAATAAATAGAATTATACTTGTAAGATTAAATAAAAATTAAAAAAACGCCAGATTTTTTCCATAAAACTAAATATTATAATATAAGCTATAAATAACCAGCTATATAATAAATTATTAGTTTTTATTCACGCGGAATGGGAGGCTTGTTTTGAACTGCAACGTTGCATTAATATTAATAATGCAGTTTTAGGTAGCTTTTTAATCCTACCTTCACGAATTTAGTAGCATCTTAACTATCATAATTTATTTTTCTTTACTTTTACATTAAACATTATTATTATTTTATTTTTCATTATATTTCATTAGCTTTTCTGTCTCATGAACATTGAAAAGACGCCGCTAGAATTGAAGTATTTGGCCAACGAGGTGATCGAAAAAATTGTACCGGCAGATTTTTATACATAATTCTTCTTTCTTCTAATAGAAGAAGAAGCATTTTAAGAAAAATGTAACATCCACTAGCACCTACTAAAGTAGTGTACTATAGTCCAAGTTATAGAAAAAAAGTTTATTTTATTCTTTGCTATTTGCATAGATTTAATTCGTCATGTGATACAGATAAACAGTAAATAAGTAAAAAAAAAATAAAACAAAATGTCAATATTTAAGCTTAAATTTTGAGATAAAATGTCTAAATTTTACATTCTAGGCATTCATTCCCGCCAAAAAAGCGGTCTTAGACCAAAAAATTAAGGAGCAAAATGTCTTATATCTTGAATCCAAAAGCCCAAAAAAGTATATCTAATTTTAATCGAAAAATCCAGTGTTGTGTTAACTGAACCACCAAAATAAAGTTTCCTTTTTGGCTCAAAATTTAAGAGGGTCATTCACTCAAGAGAATTTTGAACCACCCAGTATATCAACAACTCTAAAGCAAATGCAATTTTAAATAAAAATAAAGAAAGAATTGCACCGTATTAAGTTTTTGGATATTTAAAATAGAAATAACAAACCAACCTTTAGCTTTCGTAATATTGATTACACAAATTATTAGAATTAGGAAAATATCACGCATACATCATCCAAATTAACTAAAGGGAACAAGGCAAAAACAAGAAGAACAAAAGGACAAGGTTCTAAATTTTTTTAAAACCACCAAAAATGCTCATCGAAAATTTTGTGGTCAATACGCTACTATCCTACATTAAGCTCCTAATTGTAGAAAAGACTTAATAGCTAGTGAGAAACCGTAAGTTATGTTAAAAGCTGAAAAAATTTGCTAAAAGATTTAGAAATAAATTAACATTAAAAAGTAATTAATATTATTAATTTAATTAAAGAAGTCGAATCTACAAAAATAAATGTATGTTTAATCAAGGAGAGAATACTTCCTTTCCCTCCCGAATAAAATGTCATGCACTGATTTATTTGAAAATTTGCTAAAAATAAGTATATTTAAGTGATGAAATAATCACGATTTACAATAAATTGCTTAAAACTGCGAAGTGCTTTCAAATGTCCTCTATCTCACCTTGTACTAAGCAGGACGGAAATATCACGGTCCGGTACCTCGAATCGTACAGAAATACCCGGTCCCAGATGAAATACTCGGAATCCATTTACAAGAATGATTCGGAACATAAGTAAATCCGTCTGAGAAACACACTGACGTCTCATTAGAAACAATATATCCAGTACTAGAACTAATCATTACTCGTATAAATGTAAAGACGTCGAACATATTGCCACAAGGTTTCCACGCAAGTTTATATGTAAACTTTATAGGTGTATAAACGTTATAGGTTAAGGCCTTTCTAAATAACAATATCTTATCAAGTATTTAACAAAATGATAGTATTAGGAGTAGTAAGGGCAGGAAAAACTGACTGCAAATATTACTACGGAAAAACGTTTCACGGAAAAAATACAACACAACAAATTACAGGAATAAAAGTACAGCAAAACAATTACACGGAAAATTAAATTAGCTTCTACCTCATAGCCTTTTAGGCTGTATAGGGGGGGGGCACCATACACCCTAATAAATAAATACTTATATTCATATTTTTACAAACACACACAACACACACACACACACACACACACACACACACACACACACACACACACACACACACACACACACACACACACACACACACACACAACACACACATATATATATATATATATATATATATATATATATATATATATATATATTATATATATATATATAATCATTATTATTATAAGACAAATAATAATATATAAGATGATTTTAACAGTAAATAATGCCACTCAAGAAAAGGAGGAGAACGGGGTTGGAATTAAAACGGATTTGGTTTAGCTGAAGTTATTGTAAATAGCTGCTTTTGTAAAGCTAGCTTGGTAGATATTGTAAATGCTACCAAAATATTTGGTAGCAGCTGACAGCATAAATCTAGAAGCTTTATGTTTATTATATGAAATTAACAGATATATTGAGGTATTTAACATTTGTTAATTGTAGATGAAAATATTAATTCGACCAACAGAAGATAAAGAAGAAAATATAAGTGCAAAAATTACTAATCCACAACACTGCTTCTAAGAAACATTGAAGCTTCAAAAAGACCTTTAATCCTTACACTGCTTAAATTTATAAAAAACAGACGCCTAAGGCGAAAATTAATTTGATTTTAACTAACGGAACATTTATAGTTCTACAATTACAGACCTCGTAACTTCATTCATTTCTAAAGAACTGAAAATTACAGTGAAATTAATGAAGTTCTTACTTTAGAAGTTATTTGTTTTTTTTATATATTTTTTTTTTATTTCTACGTCCTACTGTTTTCACTCCTTTAAAGAAACTTAATGAAACATTAATTATTAAGATAAAAATAAAAAGAAATAAGATCTTTTGTTCTATCAAACTCGTTGAATGTTTTATTACCTTTTATACCTTTTTCAAATTCGTTAATTAAGACTTTCATTTTCATTCATTTCAATTTTAGAACTAATTAATACTTTTAAATTAATTTTTTAATTGATAAAATTATAAATGAATGTTCTTCCTTCTATAAAAGTAAATATAATAACAATATTAATCGTAAGAAAAAATTGGGGTTTCAAGGATTGACTTCGTAAGAAAAATCAGAAATGGTCGTGCTTTTCTTTAGTCGAGCATAAAAAAATATTTCTATTGGCAGCACTAAACAATAAAAACCAAGTTTAGAGATTTGTAAGATCGATCTAGGAAACTCTAAAATAGAAAGTGGAAACGCTACAGCTTTCCATTATATTACTTCTCAATATAATAACCCTGACAAGAGAATTAAAGAGATATTACAATACGAAAAACATTTTTTTTCGCTTGATAATTTTTATGATTAAAGAAAGTAATATAGAGGTGGAAAATTCCCCAAGCATAATATTCCTTCAACAGCAAAAATCAAGTCAGAAAAAGAACATAAAAAGTTATTTTTGTTTTTGGTTCTTAAAAAGAAAAATTATTATTTTGTAATCCCCCTCCTTTAACGTTGGTTGCGGAGAGAAAATTGAAAATCTGTCGAGCGTAGAGGCACCAGATCGTGACATTTAGAAAACATGTTTTTCCCCTTGTCGGAGACTTGGAAAG
The DNA here is from genome assembly GCA_018340805.1 of Microvelia longipes. Lineage (NCBI taxonomy): Eukaryota > Metazoa > Arthropoda > Insecta > Hemiptera > Veliidae > Microvelia > Microvelia longipes. Next base: position 62,739,420 of record JACMZG010001863.1, on the reverse strand, counting down.
AAAACAACACTAATCATAGTCTAAATGTCAGATGGAAGTAAAACCCTAGGGACTAATTAGTATCCCTAGGGGCTATTAGCCAATATAATCATGTTTATAGACCCATATACATTGTGTTCTAACTATAACACAAAAATAAAAATGAAATAAATAGAACATTAAAATAAAAGAATAAAAACAAGCACATTAAAACGTCGATGTTATAAAGAGAGTAAGGATTAGAAAATAAAAATTTTACTTCTAAGTAAATAGAGTAACTAAATACATAAAACCTCACTCTACGGTGAAAATTCGATAAAATAAAAAATGCAATAAAAACATGAAATATATAAAATAAATTGTATTACAATTTATGTTTCAACTGCATATAAATTTTTCTTGTTTTTCTTCATTTTTATTAAAAATTATATTACATGATTTGTAATCATTGAATTAAATTACTTCAGATTAATTTTAGATTATTACACTTGTTTTAACATAAAACAAATGAGTAACAATAAAATTTGCATCAAATTAAAACATAGAATGTTCTAATTAATTACTTAAGGGAAAATTAAACCTTATTAATTGTTTAAAATAAAACAAAAAAGTTTATATATTAAATATGTTATAAAAAAGTTCTTTGGTAAGTTATTATACAAAACAAACTACATTAAACATTATACATATAGATGTTTATATAAGGAAAATTAAAATTAAATTAACCTTAAATATCCTAATTAAATCATTTATTAGTACTCGTTATGAAGCACACAAAATATTAAAGAGAAAATAGATATAAACGCAGTAAAAATAAGACTCGACAAGAACATTACTTTTTACATAGTAATTAAGTTACTTCACAAGAAGGTATAGGTAAAGAAAATTCACATACAAATAAAACAAAAAAAAATATTAAACTCTGAAACGGATCTTAGACATGCCAGCTACCTCATTAGCGATTTTTTTAAAACAAAGTCGTTAAAATAATTTCTCGCAAGGGACCAAAATGTCCAAAATCATACTTATAAATATTATACTTTTATAATTTTTTAAACTTTAATAATCAGTCAATTTCAGGTGTCTTCATTGTTATTGCGAAACCCTTTCCCTTTATTATATATAATTGAACTCTATTATATATAGTATTTTAAGTAGGAATAAAATTATTGTCATTGGTCATAATCCATCTTTTCTATGATTATGAATAATGTTCATTATTCAAACTTTTAATCATTTTCATTCATTATTATTTTGTGATACAACTCTACAAACCAAACTTTGTTATTATAGAGAAAAATAATAAATATAGCGGGAAATCCCCGTCGTCAAAATATTGAATGTAAGCCAAAATAGACAAATACATTCACAAGATATGAAAACGACATGCGCCGGCGCGTATCAACCAATAGAAAACCTCTATTAGAGTTTCCCATGGAAACCCTACCTCTAGCCTATATACCCAGAATACTTTCAATATACAGGCTTTTCATTGGTCTAATCAGTACCATAGCAACCCCCTACTAGCAACCAATAGACTTTTCCTTACCATACATCTACATTTTCAACCACATTATTACCGCGTTATAAAACAATATTATTTAGTTAAATAAAAAAGTTAGTTAAATAAACTTAAAAGTTAAACTGCACAAATCAAATTTAACTAAACAAGACAAATAAATAAATAATTTAACAGTAACATGAAAATATTAAAAATAAGAATTTATAAAAATAACCATAATAATATAAAAAACAAAATTAAAAAAATACTAAAACAATAAAAAGTAAAACGTTATTAGAGTTAACGACTACAAAACATATTAACTCGATAAAAAAGAAAAAAAATATGATAAACTAATTAAAAATTATTATAAAAATAAAAAGTAAGTAAAAACTATTTTAAAAAATCACTATTTCTATTTATACTTCAAAAGAATTCATAATTTTTTTAACATTTCACAATTTTAAATTATTATTATTATCCATAGACAAGGAAGCACAGAAATTTTTGCATAAAAGCATGAAAAGCAGTATTCACAAGATTTTTACATATCTTACTGCAGTATCTGATAAATAAAATACATTGTGGCCGTCTATTACTTATTTTGATTAACATAATTATTAAAATGCAAATGAAACTAGTTATTTATCTCTCCTAAGCATTTATCATATCATTTATTTTATTTTTTATTTTTACTTATTAACCTGTTATTTTCCTTTTCACTTAGTTCAATCTCATATTAGCGTATATTATGTCAATGCAAACCTTTTCAGACTTTTACAACGACTTAATATGGATACGCCATGTTGAGTGCTCAACTTTTTATTTTAACGTAATTTTATATACAATTAATAATAATATTAAATAAAAAATCAGGTACAGCATACCTCGGACCTTCTCCTCACAATTTCAGACTCGTTTCGCTAGTCCACAAAATGTCATGATTATACATGACATTTGGTTTGGTAATTTGGTATTGTATCAGTCCCGCTGCGCACGACCTCAGAAACAATACTTGGCAGTCAAATTCTTTACTAATTAAGTTCTTGAAGAGAATATTAGCTCTACATTTTATCAATATATAAAATCATTTGATAATTTAAATTTGATACGATAAACCTCTATGATTTTGACAAACGTAAACCAACTTTCTACATAATTTTAGTAAGTGTTGCACAAACATATATCATACACACACACACATATATATAGGAAGACAGAAAGCATGATAAAAACCACTCAAAACGTTATGAAAATGCATGAAACGGATAATTATGATAAACCACAATATTTTCCCTTATACTACGGTATTAGGAGAGGAAAAGTAATTATGCACAATGAAGAATTAAAAGGGCATAACAGTAGCAATGATGATGCCCAAATGATTTTAAAGTTCCTATTAAATAACAATCTTATTATTTTAATTAGATTCAACATCTTTACACTCTTTTAAACAAATTATGACAAAATATTTTTTTTTTTAAAAACTTGTTCTATATTTAATTTTATTATATCAATTATGTATTTAATAATAATTATTAAATGCAATAGAGATGTTAAATATAGTAATTTATTACATCCGAATTTTTCGTTCTTATAGGTTTAAATTGACATCCTGCCGTATTAACTTGAAATATTTTAATCAAAAAATAGCCAATAATTATTAATTATATAGCTGTAATTAAATTGATGTTATGAAATAAGCGACTTCAGTGAGATGTTCCTTTTAACCTACTTCTTTATTTTTAATAAATAAGTTTACTCATGCCACACAGGAGGTTATGGGATCGATTCCTCCTTTAGACGCTTGACTTTTATAAAATCCGTTTTAATTTTTCATTAGACGTACCAGAATAGTTCAAATTAAAATTTGCTTATGTTGTCAGGTTAACTCCAAGTTTGAAATCCTAATATTGAGATCAATTTGAAGAGTAAATCTAGTTTGAAAGCGCCCCTATTATCGGAGTAACTATATCCCTGGTTGAAAATAAAGTTTTGTAAAAATATTAGTTTTATATTCTCTTGAAACTAGAACCAGAGACAACGGGATGAAAGTATTTAAAAAGAGCCGTTCCTTAGACATATTTGTCCTGGAATATATTTCTTTTTTATACAGGTAAATAGTTATTCTATTGCTACCTTGAACAATCTAAATTTTCAAGGTAGCTTTTTACCTAAAAACTACCTAAATTTTCTATTAAGTCTAGTCAACGAACGGGTTTTTCGCGAATTTTTAAATAGTTAAAATTTTATTTTGGGAATCTTTTTAAACATTTTTAGGAATGCCCCTAAAAAATTCCCCTAACTTTGCATCACAGGTGGGATCGTAGTGGAAAAAACATGTCCATTTTTTCATGTTTTCGTTAATATCTTGGTAGGGATACAAAATATCAAAAATTCTTTCAACTAAAGTTTTAAATTAATTTTAAATTGTCTAAAAATAAGTTTGGTTTGAGCACTACCCTGGCACATTTTTCTTTGGACGGGAAAACAGAATAATGGAAAAAAATATTTCTCGAGACGGCAATTGTCCCGACAAATAATGAAGAGATTAAAAAGAAAGAAGACAAACTGCTCTATAAATGTTTCCTTTACCATTTTCTGCTATTACCAATAGAAAAAAAAATCCCCTGGAAATGAAAAAGAAAATCTGTTAAGAAAAACTTACAAATCTTTCAAATGTTTTATTAAATACAATGGTTTTCCAATGAAGATTGTAATTTTTGTTATTTTATTTTGGACAAATTTTCTTCTTAATTTCCTAAAAAGTATAATTATTACAATCTACCCACATTGCTGGTGATTGATTCACTTAACGATTAATTAATAAAAAAATGCCGCTTTTAGAACTTTTCGGCGATTGTATTAAGCCTGTGAGTTTTATACTTGATCAACTAAAGTGCTTTGGATCCACTCCATCACTTTTATACTTATACTTAGAGCACTCCACCATTTTATACTAAGAGCAAGCTCTAAGTATAAAAGTTAGAGAAATCGTTTATTTTTGTACTCTTCATATATAAACTTAGAGAAAAACCTGGGCTGTAAGACTCGGACCTTCAATGCGCCGTAAAGCACACAGCCGGCGTTTGTCTGCACATTGCACTTGTGATAGTTCAATTATTAAAAACAGAGGTTATCATTTATATTTCTATGCTTTATTACATTTTTTTACCTTTCAAAACTTTAAATTACACGTTGTTAACTGCAGCAGAAACACTTAATATTTTCAATAACTCAACAACATATAGCAAATGCTTTCAAAGAAAACATCTATATTTAAAACCACTTTGATAAATTATTTTTAATTAAATAATAAATGGAATCGATCAATAGCATCGTTAGAGCCCGTAACATTATAAGCAGCAAACACGTTTCGATTACGTGTGATTGATTTAAAATATATTATATTATATTTTATAATGTATGAGTATGGTTTTTAAAAAAAAAAAATATAAACAAATAATTATAACAATTAAAAATTACATATAAAACAGTTTAATTTGCACTTTAATTATAATATATAACATGATAATTAATGCTTGTTGTAAATCCAAACTGAGTTGTGAAGAAATATTAAAGCAATTACAAAGAAATAATCCGAGTTAAATGTGCAAACATTTTTTAATTATTTTGAGTAAAATTTAAATTTCAATTAGATGGTAAATAAGTTGATAAATTACTTCCACGTACATAAGTATAAAACCAAAATGTAACATTAAGAAAATTAACATTTAGATATTGCATTTAGAACAAGATAAATTACTATCCAAAATAAAATAAATTAAAAATAAATAGAAAGATAAGTAAATCAATATAAAATAATAAATAAAATAAAAGAAGTGTATATAATATGAAATAAAAATCAAATTAGGAAAAATATATACTTTATTTAAAAAATAATAATTATTGTTATGACATTACATTTATAATATAAATTTTTAAAACATAATCTCAGGGAACAACCTTATTTAAATAATAAACATTCTATTATATGCAACTAAATAAACATATCATAAATAAATAATAATAATTAAATATTTGATAAAAATAATCAAATGCGTGAGTGCATTCAAAGCTCATGCATTGGATCATATTTTGAAAACAATTTGAGAAGTTTCTTGTTAAAATTAACAGGAATATTTGACCTTTTAATCGTTTGTTATAATATTATTTATTATTAACATATTATTTATTGATATTTGGATTTAATAACAAAAATAAATAATATAAAAAATTTAATTTGATAAAATATTTAAAGGTTGGTATGAATTAGATTTCTCACCAAAACACGTTTTATTGTTTAAAAAAATATCAGGCTAAGTAACCTTCTAAAATATTAACTTTAATCACTCGAAAACTATTCAGCATTTGGATGTGGTACCTTTAAAGAAAGTTTTCACTCCCTTACTTTGGTAACTTTTCTTTTTGGTACTTTCCTCCTAAAATCTGATCAGTTTGTTACATTAAATGGCCAGCTAGAATTTTCTCTAAAATCTTATATTAGTTTAAGTTCCCTAAATTTTAATAATTTATTTACATTATAAGAGCTAGTTGAATTTTCCGTTGAAATCTAATCTGTGTTATAAAAATTGGCCTAATTAAATTTCCCCAAAATCTAACCAGTTTGTTACATAATATGGGCTAGTTGAAGTTCCCTAAATCTAATCAGTGTGGTTAATTAAATGGGCTAGTTGAATTGCCCTTAAAATCTTATTGTTCTTATAAAAAAAGGAGCTAGTTGAATTTTCTGTAAGATTCAATCACTTTGTTATATTAAATAGACTAGTTGAATAGTCCCTCAAACATAATGAGTTTGCAATATTAAATGGGCTTGTTGTTTTTCCCAAAATCAAATCATTTTGCTATATTGAATGGGTTACTTGAATTTTTCTTCAAATCAAATCAGTTTGCTGTATAAATGGGCTAGTGCAATTTTCTATAAAATCGAATCAGTTTGCTATATACTCGTAAATGAGTTAGTTGAATTTCCCTAAAATCAAATCAGTTTGCTATGATAGATGGGCTTGTTGATTTCCCTAAAATCAAATCATCATTTTCTTCAAATCAAAATCAGTTTGCTGTATAAATGGGCTAGTGCAATTTTCTATAAAATCGAATCAGTTTGCTATATACTCGTAAATGAGTTAGTTGAATTTCCCTAAAACAAATCATAATAATGGCTTGTTGATTTTTCCCTAAAATCAAATCAGTTTGCTGTATAAATGGGCTAGTGCCATTTTCTATAAAATCGAATCAGTTTGTTATATACTCGTAAATGAGTTAGTTGAATTTCCCTAAAATCGAATCATTTTGCTATGATAAATGGGCTCCTAAAATCAAATCAGTACGTTTGTTATAATTAATTTAAACGATACTTAAAAAAAACAAATTAGCCTATATACTCGAAAGATACAACATTTTAAAAAGTAGAATCCTCAATAATATTTTTAGTTCTAAGGAGAATAAGTTATTTATAAAAAAATTGGAAGCAATTTGATAATTATTTAATAAAAATAAAAATATACGGCTATTAATGCTTATTATTGATTTTTCATTCGTTTTATGGACTATTAGAATCAAATTAACTAAACTTTTTAAGGTAACTATTTTTTGAAATTATGTAATGACTTAATACTATCCAGGAATGGTTTTTTTTTATGTATTTAGTTTTTACGAAGGATAATCATTTTACTTTAAATTATACAGGTTTAAATACGGGTGTTTAAGGTATTTCAGGTTTTTCGAATGAGTGTGTATGTTTTTAAGTCGAGTTTAATTTATGCTAATGCTTTATTTGTGCATTAGAAATGTAGTTAAAATAAATTAAATCGAAGTTAAGTTTGTCTTAAAATAATTGCAACATCTATATTTAATTATTACTCTATACTACACGTTATTCAGGGTGAAAAGATATGTGTAATAACACACATATGTGTGTAAATGTCTAACTAGAGATCCTAAATATTAAACAATCAGGTACGGGGTAACTCAGAATTTTAACTTCCTTGCCCCACCCCTTTGGATCGTTTTTCTATGCGCTCATCCTGGTGTGATGTCGTTCCGTCGACAAATCATTCCGTCGACAAATCACTCCGTCGACAGTCGACGGAAAAATTTGTCGACGGAACGAAACGAGTTGTTGCGTCGACAACATTCACAAACACTTCCGTCGACAAATCACTTGTCGACAATATTGTCCGACGGAGTGATTTGTCGACGGAATGATTTGGTCGACGCAACAACTCGTTTCGTTCCGTCGACAAAATTCCATCTTTCCGTCGACAAATCACTCCGTCGACAAATAACACTTGTCGATGCAATGATTTGTCGACGGATGATTTTTGTCGACGGAATGATTTGTCGACGCAACAACTCGTTTCGTTCCGTCGACAAATCACTCCGTCGACAAATACTTGTCGATGCATGATTTGTCGACGGAATGATTTACAACAACCGGTTCGTTCCGTCGACAAATCTGTAGACCTTCAGTGTTAGATGTATTGTTAATTGCATACCTTTGAAATGTAAGGCAAGGAGAAGAAGTGGAACAAAGCAGAGTAGAGATTTATTTGCTCCCCTTATTACTAAAAAAGGAAAAAATCATTTTCATTTTTTAGTAATAAGCAAATACAAATAGTAATGCTACTTTCAAGTCCAACATCCAACAACGCGACCGCAATGTTAAACGTAAAAGCGCAGTTACGATTAACAGATATATTTAATTATTACAAAACTATAAAACGTAATTTTAAGAAGTTAATTTCTTTGTTATATATTATCAAATAAAGTATGTGAATTCAAATTATTAAATAGATTTTGGTAGAAAATCTCTATAAAAAAAATTAGGTTTTTTATCACCATTCCTAATTAAGTATATTATTTGTTATATCTATAATATCTATATTATATATATATATATATATATATATAATATATATATATATATATATATATAATATATATATATATATATATATATATATATAAATATATATATATATAATATATATATATATATATATATATATATATATATATATATATATATATATAATATGTTAATATATATAATCATAGAAAATTTATATCCTTCATATTCACAAATAATATTATGTTGTCCTATTCGCAGTTCTTAAAAAAAATTTAAAACGCCTGACATAATGCAAGTAGACAATTGAACAATACAGGCTGGAATTGCAAAAATAGTATCTCAAAAATATTTGTCGACGGAACGATTTGTCGACGCAGTGATCTGTCGATGGAATGATTTGTCGACGCAACAACCCGATTCGTTCCGTCGACAAATATTTGCGTGTCGACAAATTTGCATCGACAGATTTTTTGTCGACGGAACGATTTGTCGACGCAATGATTTGTCGACGGAACGAACGAAACCGGTTGTTGCGTCGACAAATCATTCCATCGACAGATCACAGCGTCGACAAATCGTTCCGTCGACAAATAATTGTCGACGGAATGATTTGTCGATGGAATGATTTGTCGACGCAACAACCCGATTCGTTCGTCCGTCGACAAATCATTCCGTCGACAAACTCAAATTTATTGTCGATGGAACGATTTGTCGACGCAATGATTGTCGACGCTATGATTTGTCGATGGAATGATTTGTCGACGAAGTGATTTGTCGACGGAACGATACGGAGCCGCTCATCCTCACTCTATAGGATTTTTCTCAGTAGTTCCTAGAACATAATAAAACATGTGCTTTGTAATTATGTATATCTTTGGATTCGCTTCGCTAGTTTTAGAGATAAAAAAAATTCATCCTAATGGTCACCTATTCACCTGTATGGACTTATGTCTTAACACTCAACCAGCAACAAGTAATTTAAGTTTTTGATGCAAATCACGTCTTTTTGCTCATATATGTACGTAGAAACTAAAGAAATATATAAATCAAGTAGGGGAAAAAAGTCTAGAGCAATAATTTCAACTAAATGACAATTTTTTAAGTTAAAACCACAAATATAAGTACAAAAACACGCTAAAGGGTATAACACACTTGATGTTACCAGTGTTGCCAATAAACTTTAAAACTAGTAAAACCTAAAAAGCTCATGTATAGATATTCCAATATTAACGTATTGGATTCCAATAGTGCAAACTAGACTATGTAGTAAGAGGGATAAATAGTGCAATTCGGACTGTGCAGTAACAGACATAAATAGTGCAAACTAGACTATGTAGTAACAGGGATAAATAGTGCAATTCGGACTGTGCAGTAACGGGCATAAATAGTGCAAACTAGACTATGTAGTAAGAGGGATAAATAGGTGCAATTCGGACTGTGCGTAACAGTAGTGTGCAGTAACTAGACTATGTGTAACAGGATAATAGTGCAATTCGGACTGTGCAGTAACAGGCATAAATAGTGCAAACTAGACTATGTAGTAACAGGGATAAATAGTGCTTCGGACTGTGCAGTAAACATAGATAGTGCAAACTCTATGAGTAACAGGATAAATAGTGCAATTCGGAATCAGACAGTAAGGCATCAATAGTGCCAACCGGACTGTACAGAAACAGGGATAAATAGTGCAATCCGGAATGTTCAGTAACAGGCATAATAGTGCAAACTAGACTGTGTAGTAAGAGGCATAAATAGTGCAAACCAGACTGTGCAGAAACAGGCATCATGTGCACAACAAACTTTGCAGACTAGTAACAACATTGCAGACCAGACAGTGCAGTAACAGGCATTAATAGTACAAACCAGACTATACACTAACAGGCATTAATAGTACAAACCAGACTATACACTAACAGGCATTAATAGTACAAACCGGACTGTTCAGTAACAGACATTAAACGTGCAAATCGGACAGTGAAGTTCGGTTAACAACCCTCTTCGCACAAACCATTTAATGCTCCTTATCTGATAAAATAAAATATTAAATTAAAAGCAAAAGCGTTCACAGAGTATAAATTAAAACTTCAATGTGAAAAAAATTATTTTTTAAGAAATAAAACGGTAACTGTAAAACTATAAGTATCATTTAAAATCACGTTCCTTCTCCTCAAGACACCGCAGTCACGAAGTCTATAGTAGGTAACAGTATAGACAAAATAAATAAAACTAATTTTTTCCAATCTCCGATTAAATTAACAGATAAGTAGATTATAAGAAGTTATTTCAAAGACATTAAGTCTGAAAAATAAATTGAATTTACTTGAAACAGGAAATTTTTCCCCCAGATTGCATTTATTCCTCTTTTTTCCTTAAAAATACTTAAAAGGTTTACTAAAAATATAAGAGCAATTAGGTAAACTTTTAGGTAAAAGAAGCAATTTAGGTAAAACAAATGGTTTTGAGCTAAATATCTTGAGCCTATGTGACGTCCAAAAAAATTGCTGTCCAACAGAATAAAATGATCAAACAAATAAAATATTCCACTTGTCATGGACCAAAATTTTAAATAGATATTGTACTGTGTAATTTCATTTCATGTAATAAAATACTAATTTAATCCTCATAAGTCAATAACGTAATTAAATAAATTACTTTTGAATTTATAAGAAAAAAAAATACGGTACTGATTTTCTATAGATAAGTACAAAAAATCTCTCATCCCTAGTATATTTATTTTAGGCTATTTCTAAAACTGCTAAGGACATTGAAGCGTATTAAAAGCCAAGCATATAGAACTAACATTACTATTAATAAATTTATTTATATATTAGTTAATTTTGAAGCAAAATTGATTCGAAAATTGCTTAGATAAAATTTTTTCAGCTAAATTTGCTTCTCTTATAAAAAGTGTAATTTGAAATGTCGTCTTAAAATCTCATAAATCTATTAGTATTATTACTTCATAATAATTTTTGTAATAATTACTATTTATATTTTTTTTAAATGTTATTAAATCTTGAAACTATGCCCTTTAATACATTTTTATGGTCTATCATTATAACAATCTTTAAAAATAATATTTAATTGATTTAAAGGCAATAATTGAGTTATAAATACAATCAATAATTTGTGTTTATTCGTAGTTTAAAAAGATATAAATAAAGACATAAAAATAAATAATACCAAAAAAAATCCAAAAGAAAAACAAATAAAAAGTTATTAAAAAACGTTCTGTTTTCTTAATTCGGTTTTATTTACGAATAATTAATTGAAAAATAAATTTAGAAACTAAAATAAATTAATAAGAAGGACCCGCATTTTTTCTGAACCACCTTTAAAATTTATTCATTTTTTTATTTTCTGTTAATTGCTGATAATCTTAATAGATAAATTTTATAATAAGATGTTTGTAATATTTATTTATATTTAATTATATATAACATGTTGTGTAACTTCCAGTGATATTTATAATAGGGCCATCTTTTATTAAAAACTGTTCTAAAAATTGATTAAATTTAATGAAAACATAAAATATATTTTTGATTTATAGTTAAGTAGTTTTTTACCATAAAATATATTTTTACTTTTTTTTCAGAAGATTTAGTGTTAATGAGTTTTATAACATTTATTTATAAGCCATCTATTAAATTAATTTACGACTGATCTAAGGGGTTATAGCTAAAAGGGAATAAAACGCTAAAGACAACCTAAACCGCGAGGACATAACTTATGATTTAGTGAGTAACTAACCAAGGAATGGGTCTGACTCAATCGTTATGTCTAACTGAATTTTATGTTATCTACAGCTGCCCAGAGAGGTTAGGTACCTTAAGGATATCAAAGAGTACTCATAGATTTTTACATAAAAAATATATATTTTAGTGAGATATCAACATGCGTTGATATCTCATGTAACATAACCTCATGTAATGTTAGCTAAAAGTACCAATTATTGCATGAAAAAGATAAATATAAGTGATATCAACACAGATACAACACAATCCCATGCAATGATATCTAAAAGTACCCTTAGAAACTGGATTTATTTTAAATTCACCTTACCCAGCCTAATTTGATTTTTAACTATTATCAATTTACCTTCTAATTTTTTTGTTTTCAAATGCAAACTACTTCTTGTATAAAAGCCAAGCTATTCTTTTTAGGAATGCTTGCGTTCTTGTACATAAATATATTTCTTATGTTCCTTTATGCATTAGAGTTTTATAATCTAATCAATTTGGTTTATAATTGTAGTAGGAATTATCAATTGGATTAATGAAGACATCAGTTTTTTTATTAAAATTTATTGAAAATAAATTGACGAAGAGCTTATAATAAAGGATCCTGAGCTTCTTCAGTTCTTAAAAATAACAAAAATAAGAAAGTTTGAAAATTAATAAAATTTTAAATGTTTTTTTTTATGTCACGAGTCTAACAAAGTAAATAAATTTAAAATAAAATTACAAAAAAGGTAAAGGAAAAATTAAGATAATATTATAATAAATACTGCTAAGATTGTAAATGTCTTGTTTTTTGTTCATACTGTCTTATATACTGATATTACAATTTATAACAATCCAAAAGCTCTAAAGTTATTAAAATGGAAAGTAATAGGTATTCATACTATAAGTTACTTCTTAAGTTTTAACTAAATAAAATTAAAAGTTTTTATTTTATAAAATCTGATGATTCGACACCCAAGACTATGTCTTGAGGTTTCTTATGTTTACCCGAAGTAAATGAATATTTCTTATTCATAAATTTACAATATTTAATTTCATGTGAATCAAAGATATTTGAAACTTCAGTTTCTAAGAGTACAGATCATGTGGCGTGGGCGGTCAGTAAAAGAGAAAACACAGACCGTAAAGTAAAAAGAAATTCTTCTTATAGTAAAGAAGAATTGTTTTAAAAGCTATCAAATTAATACGTCGGGCCTTCAGATAGTAAGAATATTTTTATTCTTATTTCACATGATCCCGTGTTATGATGTTGGCGTCCTTCGATGTTCGTAGTAGCTCGGTCATGTTCGGCACATATCGAGACTTAATACTTGAAAAGAATTTCGTATAGAATGTAATGTTATACTTCTTGACAGATTTAGTATTACAGGATCTGGAGTATTAGCAAATAGATACTTCACGATGTTTGTAAAAATACGAATTATGATAAATAGATATTATCCTGTTATATTTAATACTAAACAATGCATAAAGCTGTTTAAAATAAACTATCTGTTTAACGCTAACAGTTTTAAAAAAATAAACTTATAACTACGAGAAATAGATATAAGTAATAAACCGTAAAATATAACATTTTATTTCCTCCGACCTGACATGTTATCTAATTTTTTTAATACTAAAGAAAATAATTGGTTAGCCACAAAATGTTGTGTTTTGTGGATTAAAAAAGAAACGCAGTTAGTTTCAGAGGAGTCCAGATTCAGCGATTTGGATGTTCAGAAGCAGCGTCGGTCCCCTAAGGTAGCGGGAAAAAGATTTAGCTTGTAGGTTAGACTCGCGTATTTCCGGTGTGACAGAAAAACTCGACTACACAATGTTTATTTAATAATTAGATATTTTTAATGACAATTTGTTAATTTATAATATTTTTTGTACGTTTAATTGAATAAAATTTCTTTTAGTTTTTCCTTCTAAATTACTTTTCATTTTCCTTATTTAATTCAACGAAGCATAAAATACATACAACATGTTTTCACTGTTTGTGTTACATAAATTCATACAGTACATTTTCACATGGCACAGAGCACCGAGTTTTTTAAGTCTGTAATGTGGCATTTATTTCCTTTGGCACATTGTTTTCTTATTTGGAGATAAAACAGGAAGTATGCTACGCTGTGCCGTTTTGTTATGCCTTAATAGAGCTCAAAGAGCAAATATGTGCCAGACTCCAAAAGATCAAGTAAAGATTTGTAAAAAGGCGGGAGGGAAAGTGATTAGTTTCCATTTTTACTGCTTTTCGAGAGACCAGCGCTAGTAGTCAGTCAGAGGTAGAAGAAGATAAGTTGGCAATCTTTCCTTATAGGGTTATATTATCTGTGGTTAGTATCATCTCTTCACAAAAATATTAATAATGTATCTGACAAACTAAATGATATATAAATAAAATTTAATTATATATAAGTATAAAATCAAAATTGATTTGTCCACAAGAATGTAATTAACATGTCATTAAGGTGTCCAAGAAATATCAATGGGTAGAGTATAAAATAATTAACAAGTCTCAGGCTAGTTATAATTAAATATAAATTAGTAGCCTTGTCATTAAGATAGTCGAAACATAATTATACTACACTTGTAATAGAGATGTTGTCAAAATCAAGTCCATTTATTTCAACATCGCAGAAGTAAGAATTTGACCGACCATATGTCTTGTACAGAGGTCATCCATTAATCATATTAAGTTAAAGACAAAACAAACAAGACAACTTAGATTCATAAAGATAATAATAACACTTAGAAACCGTGATGATGCCTAAGGCTAAGTCTTAAGTGAATCAGCAAATCTCTTAAGTAAATCAGCAAATAAGGGGTCTTCGACTTCATAACGGCTACGCGGCTAAGGTCGTTCCGCAAAGAGAGGATGGGAAAATCAATTCAAAAATAAGTATAATTAACGATCGAACATCATTTTAAATTTGAAATATTAATGTTAAACATTGAATAAAACTTGCAGCTCTAGCAAGTAAATGACGCTTAACAACAGGTGGGACATGGTGGAGTAAACAAGTAAAACAAGCTGAGAACGATTTGAAAATTATCTAGTTAGAAATACAATTAATAGGAATATGACTAAAGCATATGCTTTACAGGTCATTTTACGCATTAAACTAAAATCACAAATATAATTTTTAAAGAACGCTGACAACTAAGTACTGATCCTTTAACAGATCATAGACTTAATTGGTCAAATGAAAATTAAAGATGATATTATAAAGCATAACTTGAGACTTGGTATTACTTAAGTCCATATTAATAACATAGAAATAAGGTTTACTCAATTAATTAGGGGTTTACAATTTGATATTGTTAACAATTTGTGTGTTAATAGAATAAAGAAAAAAGGGGTTAAATTAAAGAATAAAAAACACACAGTTCTCGAATACCACCCTCAATAATTATTATAGATAGCATTATCTTGCGTTTTTAGTTAGGAGCATTATATTATATTACATAGAACAGGTATGAAAATTGGAGCGGTAGTGAATCAGAGACGAGAAGAGTTAGGTCATAGCTTAGTATGTAACACCATCAAGAGGAGTGTTAGTGTGTCATCGCTAGCACTCCTATAGCAGTATTAACTTATTAGAAGGAACAAGCGCGGTGATTGTAGGATTGGGATTGAATAGAATATATTAGATCTAAACAGATTGAATCGAGGGTGGGTAAAACAAATAGGTTCCAAAATTATTTCGAACAAATTGAATACAACACACGGTGTTCCAAGGATTGAGATTGAATAGAATATTATTGTATGTAAACTGATTCAGTAGAGATTGGATAGAACAAATTGGATCCAAACAGAATACATTAAGAAAAAAAATATTCCTTTATTTAATAAATGTACATGCAATAAAAATATTTACAAAAATTATTGGATACAATAATTTTGGATACAATAAATCATTAGATTTTAGATTATTGGATACAAACTGACACATTAAAGATGTTTATTAAAATATGGATCAAAAACAATACTATTACCTGCAGGGACACTGGAAACAGAGCTGAATCCAAAGATTTAATTTAAAGACAAGAAATGGGGAGTTGGTCCCAAGATTGTCAAGAGAGAAGGGTTCCTCCCCCCTAAAATCAATTACGAAAGTACTCATAAAATTATTATTATAATATCATGTTTATCAATTGAAAACAGTAATATTTTTCTTCAGCTCATAACGTGGAATAATGGATAACTTATTTTAAATTGAAACCTACATTTCCATGATCACTACTTCACAGGTAATGTTTTATTAAAATGAATTCCTAAGCGAGAGGAAAACTACACCCATTTTACAAGCCTAGCAGTTTACTTAAGTTCACCTTTAAAAATGTTCATAAGGCGAACTGATATTGTATGTCTTGATGTTGAAATCGTTGGTTTTTCTTTCCTCGTTTGTGCCCAAATTCTAAAAATTATTTTAAAAATTGTATAGTACAACATTTGTTCAATATATTTAACACATTTTATTCAACAATAATATTCTACAATAAAAATATTTTAAACACATTTATTCAACAATACAATATATTCTACAATATAATATATTTTACAACACATTTTTATAACAATACAATATATTTACAATATAATATATTTTACAACACATTTTATTCTACAATATAATATATTTTACAACACATTTTATTCTACAATAATATATTCTACAATTATCAACACATTTTACAATACACTACAATTCTAAAGAGAAGTTAACAATCTTAGAAGTAGATTAGAAGACTTAATTGCGACTAAAAAAAAAGAACGAAAGTTATACTTAAAACTGTAAGACTATAAGAAACTAATATTTTGTTTAGATATACATCTCGCTTAGTGAAGGTGTTAAAGTGCGTGCAAAACTTTGCAAAAACATTGCATGCGTTAATTCAACCCAGTCCTTACAAACTGGAATAATATTAAAATTAGATGATGCGATAATTTAATAGAGTTGTTAAATGCATGATCATTACATCGCATGTAATACATAATGGTGATATGTTTCACAACTAATTACAATCTTTAACAAATCAATAATTACCAATAAATGCTAATAAATGCATGCTAAAAATAAAAACTTGAATAAAAAATGTAGATTAAAAAGATAAGATATAAAAAGTAGAGTAGAAACATAAAGTAAAAAGGTAAAATAAAGTATCGGAGGATTTTTCCAATATAAATAAGGTATAAATGTGCAAAAGTAACAAATAGAATAAAAATGCATGTAATACAATAAAAGAGAATAAAAAAGAATTCGTAAGAAAATAGTCTGAAAAGAAAACGAATACTGGAGTACAACTTGTTTTATCAATGAACTTAAATATTTTAAATATATCCTTAGAGTGAGCGTGAATGGAGTCCATTATAAATAATGAAATAAAAGAAGGAGTCTGACTCTCATATCTAATAGAAAAACATAGACTCACTTCTCTTCTTCTTTACATTTCAACGGTTTTGCACTGATGATGGCCTCTAGTTAGGTTGAAAGCGCTTTGCCAATAAAGTTTTATTTGTGGAGAGACTTCTTTCTTTTATTATTTAAATATTTTAAATACTTAAAAATATTGTGAATATTTATGATATATAAAAAAAAAATTAAAAAGATTAAAAACGCACGATGGAAGTGTTGATAATAATTCGACCATTACAGCTTTAGCAGGAATTTTCTTTTTTGTTATAGTATTGTACTTTTCAGTTATTTACGTTTTTGTTTGTACCCTAAAAATTACCATTTTCAATCGTTAAGAGTTAATAAAACTTATTATAAAACAAAGGACCGTTGTCTTCATTATTTACTTTTGAAGTAACAATTCTTATATTATTCTTTCATATAGTTATGTTTTAAACCATAAATAACAAACTAAGTAGCAAAACATTAAATTTAGAATAAGAGATAAAAAGCTTCTTGTTCAAGGCTTCCTTATTTCCCATATTATATAAACAAATAATTTCAAAACTTTATACATTTTGCAAAATTGAGTACTTTAATATTATATGTAATTTATGTATCAGTTAAAAAAATAATAAAATTAGACCTGAAATGAGAAGAGCCTTCGATTTTTAATATTTATAAATCTCTATAATCAATTAATTGCCAAGGAAGTTTACCATTAATCATTACAAATCCTAAAAATAAAATTTAAAAAAAAATAAATAAAAACATTAACAGTAACTAAGTACAGTTAATGAATTTAGATAATATATCACTGTTAACATTTGGGTCCTTCGAAAACAGGTTTGTTTCAGAGATAAGATATATAAACACGATTTTTTTATTTTACGAGAACTTACTCGCGGCCAGCTTTATTGCTTGGCAAAGTTCGCCTTCTCGACCAAATTAAGTACTTAACTAAAATTAAAGTTACACGCTGTCTAATTTTAAAAAAAAGGTTACCCTTCGGTTTTAAGTTGCTCCTAATTTGTCAAAAGTACGATAAAACAAAAACATGCGGTTAAAATGTTTTGAAGTCGTAAAAAAATCAGAGCGTGAAATATATTATTATCAAAAAAAAAAAAATAAAGACATTTGAATGTAAAGTAATAATTTGTTGGATGCATTTCTTTTTTTACTTTTACTCATTTATATTGTACTTACTGAAAAAATATTGTGTTTGCAGTAAAAACTCGAAACCAAGGTTTCACCTGAATTCTAAGGCCCGTATTCAAAGACGTTTTCCTAACATTTTCCTAACATTCTCCTTAAGAACACTGTTAGGAGAATGTTAGGAAAATATTAGGAGAGTGTTAGAAAAATGTTAGGAAACATCTTTGAATACGGGCCTTAGGCCCGTATTCAAAGTTTCCCGTATTCCCGTAAGTTTTTAATGTTTTTATGAATTTTCACTACACGATTACGCTTATGAGGTTGTTCACAACAACTTCCGAGTGGAAATAATAATTATTAATTAATTATTAAATAATAATACGTATTAAGAACAAGCTATATGCAACAAGCTTCTTTTTAGAAAACCTCCATCCACACACAGTAAAACAAGCGTTTAGGTGAACAACCCTAAAATCTAACCAGTTTTTCCTACCGCTCATCGAAATTGATTTTTGTGTCAGGTTTCATTAAAATTAAATGAGCCGTTTGAGAAGTAGCGTGTTTAAAATAAATGTGTACATCCATACAAACAAACATACAGAGACAAAATTTGTCGTCAATTTTTGGGATCTGAATAAGCTGAAACGTTGACATTAGATGAAAAAAAGTGAATGTTGTGTTTTTGTCAATGTAATGCTTCCCCTCCTTTCAAGAAGTAGGGAAGCAAAAAATTTACATTATTTACCACATCCAGTGCATATTAAACACATCGGTGCTTATAGCGTGAATTTCAAATATCCCTTAATGTAATCTAGACACGTAAAAAAAGTTTGTTTATTTTTAGATATATACACTAGTTTAATCGGATGTATTTAAGATTTATTTTTACAACTTTTAGATATTTACATTTTATTAAATAGAGTACAAGATAAGAAAGTCTTATAAATTTTTACAAAGTATTTTTCTTGACGTTTGTTAATTGTAGTTATACGACACACACTTGAATACAATTGTTTTTCAGAAATGGTTACAATGTGATAAAACTGGGGAATTGGGTTCGAATCCCTTCCATAACTGTTTGTTTAACTTGATTCGGCCGCCCATTGAAAAATAATATTTATTTATTATAAGAGCCAATGCGCCAATGAAATCGTCTATAACCAGGAAACAACCCTTCTTTTATACGGTATATTCTTTATTCAAAATTCGCTAATAAGGGTACAGAATCGACCAAATTAAAAATCAAAAATAAATACCTATAAAAAGTAAGAGCATATCCTGGTCTATGAACCACATACCTCTAGTGCCAAAATTGGGAGTCAACAATTTTCTCTTACGAAACCACAAAATAATTAGTAAACATAATATCTACTAAATATTGTGATTTGGATAAAATTCATTCTTAACAGCATTTTTTATTATTTCTATTAAATACAAGAGATTATTTTTAAGATGCTATTGTTAAAAATAATAATTATTTAAAATTGATTTTTTTCAATCTAAACCGCATTTGAAAAAAAAAACATTGTTTTTTAAAAAAAATTGTTTTTTTTAAAAAAAAATCTGCACGAGAAAGGTTCAAAATGTTTAACTAAAATAACAATAAATCTTTCAATAAATATATCCCAAGTTTTACATGCATTTAATGATTTAATCTCAACCTCGGGAAACAATTTGAGTTAAAAGTAAACTTAATGATACAAGGCGGCACTAAAAAAAGAAATTATAGAGCGGTGCCAATAACGGCAGTAATACCAACTCTTAGACAGGTGTGTAATAACCACATCTAATTCTAAACCAAGATTCGTCAAATTATTACGAATCTTTTATTTTGCTTCTTACTTCCAAATTACTGTTCTTTAGAATACTATAGCTTATAATTTAATAGTATTTAAATGTGTTATTTAAAAAATATAGCTAATTTAAATTACTTATAATTGATGATTCGTTTTTTTAACTTTTAGTATATACTTAAATATAAATTTATTTTGACTTCAATTTCAATCAAAGGTATAACTTAGTACAAACTGTTGTTGAAAGACTGTACGTACACTTAACGTACACTTAAGTGGATGTAGCGACAAGTATGATTTTCTGTTTTGAGCAATGTAAAACTAACTCAAAAGTAGATGCAGCCACAAGTATGATTTCCTATTTTGAGCAATGTAAAACGAACTCAAAAGTAGATGTAGCGACAAGTATAATTTCCTATTTTGAGCAATGTAAAACGAACTCAAAAGTAGATGCAGCCACAAGTATAATTTCCTATTTTGAGCAAAGTAAAACTAACTCAAAATTAGATGCAGCCACAAGTATAATTTCCTATTTTGAGCAATGTAAACGAACTCAAAAGTAGATGCAGCCACATGTATGATTTCCTATTTTGAGCAATGTAAAATTAACTCAAAAGTAGATAGCCACAAGTATGATTTCCTATTTTGAGCAATGTAAAACGAACTCAAAAGTAGATGCAGCCACAAGTATATTTCCTATTTTGAGCATGTAAAACGAACTCAAAAGTAATGCAGCCACAAGTATAATTTCCTATTTTGAGCAATGTAAAACGAACTCAAAGTAGATGCACCACAAGTACTATTTTGAGCAATGTAAACGTACACTTAAGTGGATGTAGCGACAAGTTTGTTTTCCTATTTTGAGCAAAGTAAAACGAACACAAAATATATGAAGCGACAAATATGATTTCCTGTATCAGAACCAATATTCTAAAAGAGCAAACGGGAACATTACCGCTTCGAACTAATGGACTCTGTACGATGTCTCATATTGTTGGAATCAGCATTTGATATACCTCATTTTTTTAACAAATTCAAGCTGTCAAAGGCTAAAGATATAGAGCTGAAACAGTTTCCTAAAAACCCAAGGTAGTTCAGACGAAAATAACAATACGCCTTCACCCTCATTTTTCTTTTGGAATATCGCAAAAAAATAAAAATGATAACGAATGAGAATTTAAAGCTAAGGAAAAACAGTAAAAGAAAAAATATCTCACATTAAAATGAAATAAGTTAAATATTTCGACTTACTGTACTAATAAGGAAGGTCGATCCTGAGGTCAAGGATCGATCTTTTATTAATCAAATTTTATTGAAATAGATTTTTGGCAGAAAATCGGAGAAACAAATTATAATATTATCGTTGTTGAAGCAACCTTGATCACAGAAACCCAATTTAAACATATCTTAATCAATAAATTTAAATCAAATTTAATAAAAAACATGATTTTTATTTAAATTAATACACATGTATTTAACAATTTCCATGCATGAAATTAATGTTAAAGAGAACTTAAATTAAATTGAACTTAAGTTGTAATCATTTGTTGAATTTAACAAGATCTTGGCATTTAAAAGTTAAATTGATTAAAATATTTTAGGAAGTGAAATTATTAACTTATTTTTTTCAGCTCTTGGAATGTAGTTAGCAAATTATTTGTTCGGAATAGGGTTAGAAGCTGAGCTTAGACAGCAGTTAAAATTTTGGACGTTCTTGTTTTAGAATTAATTTAATAGATATTACTTTTTTGCTTTTTCGGTTATTTCATCGGATTATGCGACACAGACCGAAACCGGAAAAAATGTATTTAATGTGCAAATATGTATAATATAACCACCATAACCACAATGCAGGTTATGTGAGGAGGACGATGAAACTTCTTCACATATACGTCCTGCATTGACGTATCTTGGACGGCAGACCTTTGGTCAGGTCAGCGCCCCTTTAGAGGAACTTGTAGAACTACCCCTAAACAAGTTGAAAACTTTCTGCAAGTCAGTAGACTTGTTCAGGGGGTAAAAAGAACTGAAGGGCTTCTTTTTACTTCCCGGGTTTGCACTAAGGGCACCTGATTGGTCTAATGCTCTGATTTATACCCCAGTCTTTAAATAATAATAAAATATAGGATGTGAAACACATTCGCAAATCAAACTCAGCTACAGCACTGAACAGTTCGTTGATAACATTTGGAACAGAAGGGTGATGCATCTCAAAAGCTCATATGAAAAACAAAATAATTTTATCTAAATTTAAAAAAAAAGGAAGCGCTTAAACGAAACCACTTTATTGGGACCTCTATTTTAAATTATTAATGATTTTGAGGGGGAGTAGGTCTAAAATTTATTATTTTGGCTCTTGATATAATTTTATATTTTTTAAGGCTTAACATAACAAATAAACAAAAGTTTACAGTTATATGACAGCATAATAGACGTTTGGAAAACACAAACATTTCGTTGAAAACAAAAAAGGTAACAATGTAGTAGAGGTACATTAAATTCTAATCAAAGATCTACAATTAAAAACTCCTTGATTAGGGCAAGGCTCTCTTAAACAAATCTTTATTCCTCTGCTAAAAATTGCACAATATTTTATAATTATAATATATTTTACGATGCATATAATTATCTACTAATAATACAGTTTAAAATTTAATTGCACTAATTAGTCTTTAAAAGAAGGTAACAATTTTTTATAAATAGCGCTAAGGTTAGAGAAATCAGACTTTTTATTGCAAATCGAAAGCTCGGCAAAATTAGTGTTATTTATTATATTGGAGCTGTTTCTTCTCAAAATCATTAATCAAAATAGTTGAAGTGTTAAAATAAAAATTAAAAAAACGGGTAAAGTGTATCTCGGAACTTTTCCTCATCACATCGGATTCGCTACGCTCATCTTCCCTACTTCGGACTTGCTTCGCTCATCCTTAGAATGTACATTTTGCCAAATTTACACTGCAACACGTCTTCAGACTCGCTTCGCTCGTCCTGAGATAGTGAATACATACGTTTCATTTTCAGAGGTCACCCATACAGCACTGACCACGCTCAATGCTGCTTAAAATACTGTTGTTTTAGTATGAGCCTAAATGGAGTTCATCGCGAAAGAATGAAAGAATAAAAAGTCTAGAATAAAAAATAATAAAGTAATAATAATAAAAAAGAATAAAAGTATAGATTAGAAAATTCTTAAAAGATAGATAGAAGATTCTTTCGTTCTATTAAAATACTGTTTAACAAGTTAAAAAATTACAATAAAAGTAGTCACATATATTTTAATTTTCAATAGACTTCTAAATTTGTTTCCATTACGGCGTTGAAAGGAAATAGTTATGAAAAATAATAATTCATGTTTTAAAATGTAATAATCATATATTACATAAAAAAGATCAACGGACTGTAGTTTGCTCGCTAACAAGTAATGTATACGCGTTAATAAAACACGGTGAGAGTGTAATAAAAGCCGCGGGCTACACACAGGGCTGCCAATTTAAGAACTGAATATTTGTTTTACATTGTAAACAACTATATTTAATTAGGTTCCTCTCCGTTTAGTACTTTAAATAATAAATAGTCTGTCAAGTTTTATTTGTTTTAATATATTTTTTTTGAGAATTACATAAAATTTAAGGAAACATTTAATGTAATTTATAATGTAAATGCAAATACTTTTTACTTTCCCTTATCTATAACAGTAAACAAAGAATTGTGTTCTTTATAATATATTTGATTAAAGAGAATAGATCTCTGAGTTTTTTATTGGATTTATGTGAAATATCGTTAATTCGTTAATAAAAGAATATGGTTTTCATTGACTGCCAGTAAAATACTAGAAGTAAATCAAACAAGTTAGTTACCGACATTATGTTCTTTTAACTTTTTCCATATATTTTATTTATCATATAATTTCATTTCATTTTTTTATTTTTCTTTTCATTTAATTTCTACTTTTTTCTAAATATAATAATCAGAATAATTAAATAGCTTTTTTATTTTTTTAAATTATTTTTATTGTTCCTCTCAATGATGGTTGAATGAGTTTTAGATAAGAACTTATTAAGTTAGTTTTTTATTTCATGAAATACGATATTTCGCTAGTATACACCAAGCATAATTCGTGTATAAGATATCTTAAAAAATCAATATGCATTACCTGAAATATATTACAACCAAAAGTCTAACACTAATTTATTTAACTAAATAAATAACTTTCAATAAATTAATATTTCACAATTAACAACAATAACTCATCAAAAAAGGATATATTTACAAGCTAAACAGAGTATATCATAGAAAAAAATAACATAACTAACTTAAAACGTTCAGTGTTTTAAGTTAGTTATTCTTAAATTTTCAGTGTCCGTATCTAAAACTCATTTAATCAGCTTTTTAATTGTATTTTAGAAGCAATAAAAAAAGGAAACAAATAATAAAAAAAATATAATCAAAATTTGTTAAATCAATACAAATTATATATAAAGCTAAGATGAGAGCTAAAAGCACTCTGTTTTAAGGTTTTACTTATTGAGGGGCTTTACTGAGTAAATTTCAATTATACATTTAGCAATTAATAATAAGTAAAAAAAATATTTTATGTAAAAACTTGTGTAGTGATTGTGACAATGTAAATATAAATAAAAACTATAACGTGTGACTGTGTCTATAAATGTCTCTAAGTGTGTCTTTGCGTACATCAACAAAATATATAAGTTTTAAATCAGAAAGTCAAGCGGAACCGATCTCCCACTACCGTCATTCACAACTTCTTAAACAGCCATAGTTGATTATGGCAATTTAGTTAATTTATTTTCATAATATTAATTTAAAACTCGTCTGGGTGTATAATTACAGCAGGTTAAGACTCAAATACCTGACATACAATGTACAATAATTACTACTTTCATGTTCAGGTTCGAACTTGACCACTAGGTGTGGAATTACTCTTTACTTTTACTTAAACTAATCTAAAGTAAAAATATATTATATATACATTAACACTTTTATCGATTTTATTTTTCAAAACTCGGATACAAAGTACCCTGGCACTTCCCCTCGCCGTATCACTACGCTTTATCTTGGACTCACTTCGCTCGTCCTCAAAATATAAAAATCACTCAATTCAATCAATCAATATACTATAACACGTCTTCGGACTTGCTTAGCTCGTCCTCAGATAGTAAATACATTCGTTTTATACTCAGCGGTCACTCATCCAGGCACTGACCTCGCTCAATACTGCTTAACTTTTATGATCCAAGAAAAAAAACAGTATACTTGCCATATTGAAGGAAAATTTAGAATCCATATTTATTACGTAAAGGGATGCACTTACATCAAATTTTGACTTAATCCGATTATTTTTCGATAATTAATAATTTTCTAAAAATCGTTTACACGTATAAAAAATAAACAAAGGAAAGATAATTTTCCTCGTAGCAATAGTAGGAGTATCTGATAATTGTTTCTTATTAAGGATCTAATAAAGGGGAAATTGAACTAAATGGACCTGCATTACGATGAATAACGTACTTTCTGTTATATGCATATGATGTGGTTTTATAACGAGAGGGAATTTTGTAGAATCTCATAGTCAATCCAGATAAAAATACCAAACTTGAAAATAGCAGGCATATTGATACAGTTGGTTAAAGCGTAAGAGCAATACAAGGTCAACGTTTTCTTCCCAGTCTCATGTTATCCCAGGTTCGAATCTTTAAATCTTATTAAGCTAAATAGAGGGCCTACAGTTCTTACATCCACCTACAATTTCACATTAATAAATACAAAAAACGAGTACTGGCTACCTCGTAACTTTTTTAACTTAGATACCCTCACCCTCACCACTGTGAACACGTATAGTTTATATCGCAGAATGTCTTTGGACTTGTTCGACTTGTCCTAGACAAAAAATCCATTTTTCCGAGTAATGACCCATCATCTACAAACGAATAATATTATTGAATCCCGATTACTAATTTTCAGTAAAAATACATTACTTGTCCTACATATTTTCAATTAAAATAAGGAAAAGAAAAGTACAAGTGGATCGGTACTTGGAGTTGATCTGGTTGTTAAGTGCCTCTTATTCTTGTCGATTAAGTTTAATATGAAGGATTATTTGTTGCAGACTGGATTCGGATCGAGCAGTTTTTCCGAGCTGCTAGCAGCGCCATATTCCACGGACGAGGTGTCCACTTCGCTGACGGAGGAGTTGGACCCGCTGAGCCAAGACGTTCAGGGTTTCCCAGGAGCACCCCTCCCCAGTTTCCAGGTAGTCCCGGAGCCTTGTCTCTGAACCAATATCTTAACACATTATGTAGACTCACTATGTATCTTTATATTAGATTAATCGGTCGGGACCTTGTTCCCAGGATACTTATTCTTCCGGATTCAAAATGGAGGAAGGACTGGGATTCAAGATGGAGGAGGACTACGGGCAGACTTCAGGTTACTACGAGGGTTACCAGTACAGTGCGGGGTACTACAGCGGAGGCAGTGCGTGGTACGAACCTCAGCACGAGTCTTACTCATTACCTGCGCACTTCCCATGTAGTACGACGCCAGTACCCACCCCCGCAGGTACTCAGCATACCACGACACAACCTTCCAACCCCCAACCTAGGAATAGGAGGGCATCGCTACCCCTACAAAGATCTGAATCCACAAGGTAACATCTACAGTCTTTTTACTTATTCTGTTAAAATTAAAAAAATGAGAACACTTCCAAATTATTAAGATACAAGGAACTAAATATCTCAGAAACACTTCCAAAGAAAAATAACATAACATTTTCTCAAATCAAAGAAAACATTATCAAAAAGGTATTAAAACGTGCTATGGCCAAACTTTTACAACTGAATGTTCGAGCCAGTTATATAAATATTACATAACATAGTTAAACTGAAACTGAAGTAACAACTTCTGATGAAAAACGTTTATCGCGTCTGAAAATCTGAAAGATCGCAAGGCACACAGTCATGAGTAACACATTCTGCGCAACTACTTGCGTAATTATTGCTCCCCTATAACCATATAGTCGGAGAGGAGTAAATATCTCAATAATTGCTACTTTTCTTACCTAATGATAAACCTAATCTAGCCACTGATCCTACAATTTACAACCAACACATCTGATTGTGAGTATGGGCACTTATTCAGTTAATATACTACAGGTAAAACGATTTAATCTTATTAAATGAAACTCGGTACATGAATCCAATCCTACGCAAACAGCAATTGATCAGATCCCTAAAATTTCGAAAATGTTTGTTACTCATTTCTAAAAATGATTGATTTTTCATATTCTATTCTTTCTAGACATCGTCGAGTCGAAAAAGAAGAATTGCTACTAATTCTATATTTCATTACGCTTTTAATTTCTTTCTCGATTTTTTTTTCTCTTTGTCTCCGGTACTGATGGCCTCATATTGGTTCGTTTTAGGTTAAAAGCACTCGGAATAAATTTGTTTTTTGTGGAGAGCCTTTAATCTTTGTGAAGAGACTCTTATATTTGTGGAGTGACTCTTATCTTTGTGAAGAGCCTCTTATCTTTGTTTCTTTCATTATTTCTAAAAATCATTTAGATGGCTTCTTATGTTCTACAGCGGTTTCGATTTTCTGAGGCCAAAATGTTTTTCTTAAGTCCATGGCGAGCTTAGTACTCAAGGCAACGAAGCTTAAAAGTAGACTATAAACGGCACACTTTTAAGTATGATTACTTAGAAGTATGATAAAGAGAAGAAGATTTAAAATGTTTCATTCTATCGCTCGATTTATAACTTACTTTTGAACATAATTGAAAACGTGGGCATTATTCACAATTTTATAATCTTAAACTTTCATCATTAACACATTACCTGTACTGTTATACAGAAAATTATATGAAACAAGCATAAAAATGCTTAATTTATGCGTAAAACAACTAACAAATAAGAAAAAACTAAATCCGATAATTGACTTTAATACCTCTCAATAACCTATCGATTTATGAACCCAACAAAAAACGTTAAGAAGTTGGTACAACTGGGTCATCCTACATAAAGTCAGTGGGACGAACACGAACACCGACAAGGTGAACAGACAGGCTTTGGACGCTTTTAAATTCATTAAATTAATATTTAATTTTATTTAAAAATAAGTTTAGGAAACAATGGATTAAAAAATATCACTGTTTAGTCATTAATATCCATTTCTTAATTTAAAACCATTTACTCAAAGCTAGGTTATGCGTTGCATCAAGAAACAAAAATTCAAAAAGTAAATTTTCATTGTTTATAATTTCTATTTAGTGTCCATTATGAAAACTTTTTAAGTGTTGCTATAACAAATAATTCTGGCTTGGTGGTTTGGCATACCGGGTTAATTTCCTTTGGAATGTTGGTTTCTTGCTTTGCTTGCTCTTCACCATTCGAGCATAGGCTAAGCATTAGAATTATTACTTGTAACTCATTATTTATGAATTCTTCAAAGGAAATGCGCAATTTAATACGTAGCAAAGTATTATACCCACACAAAAGACTGATCTTTCAATAAATATGAATATATTTTAAGGCATCCTTTGGAAAATTCAGAAATATGGAGTTACAAATAGTAATACTAATGCCTATAGTATAGATGGTAAACAGAAACTTAAGCAAGAAATAGATTTTTAAACCAAGAAGCAAGCATTCTATAAAAATTCTCTCGACAAGCGGAACACCGCGCCAGATTTATTAGTGCAAATAAAACGATACATTTTTCCGACGGTACTCAGTATATATAAGTACTCCGACGGAATCCAGGTCTTTGGTGCTTCTAGTAATCGTATCACGATAGCTGGTCGACTATTGACCATCTTTCTTTGACTCAGAGCCCCCAAATACCTAGAAAACAATACCTCACTCAAATTTATTCTGTGCAGTCCGTTTTTTAATGTTAGGTCACATAGTGTTCGCATCGACTTCGGAGTAGTTATATTTTAACTTTCAGGTTACTTAAGAGTGGTCGAATCAATTCCGAGCCGCTTTTATTAGATTCAACACCACAAGAAACGAAAATAGCTTTTTCCCGCTAAATAATACTTAAATTTTGCCAATTTTTTCAAAAAATTGCGTCTCCAGCAAAGCAGGTTAATGACTTTAAGAAACCTGTATTTAATAGAGAACCTTTTCTCAAAAAGGTTGATTTTCGTACTAAGTTCCGCTGTTTATCCGAGCCAAAATATATATCTTTTTTTTTTGTTCTTAAAAAAAAGTACATATTATATAGAAACAAAAACAATTCAACAATAATTAACGACACAAATTTACAATATAAATATTAAATATGAATTAAATATTTAATATTTAAATAAATAATAAATTATTTATTCTTAAATAAATAAGAACCATTGGAATGATTTCTCCACGAGTTCAATGGAATGAATTCAAATTTATAAATTTAACTACCTTTTTAAAAATATATTTCTGTAATAAATACTTGATTGATAATTCTCTACTTTAACCTCACTCGAAACTCATTTCTCACAAGACTAAATCAATAAGGGCAGCTCACATACTCAATAATTCATGGAGGATAAAAAGCTTCCGAATGCCCAATATAGGAAAATACTGATTGTGGAAAAATTCAACCAGTTCGTGACTGTACGTCGAGTCACGTGAGTGTACGTCAGTCAATCAGAATTCATTCTAATGAATTTTAATTTCCGACCGTTTCAAGTAGAGTTCTTTACCCTTGAAATTAAGACGAATTGAACCTTATTAAATAATAGTCTTTCACAAAGTATTAGATTATAAATAAATAAAAATAAATACTCTGCTAGTCATAGAATTATGTCTTTCCACAACACTATTACCAATTCACTCAAAAACATGGACCGGCCGATTTAAAAAAAAACCTTAAACACATGAATATAATGTGAAAGAGTTGGGTATAGAATACCTCGGAACTTGTCTGTACCGTATCGGATTTGCTATGCGCATCCTCACCTCTACACTCCGGGCTCGGAAGATGAAAATCACTTGATTTATTTAGCAGTACGTCTAAAAACGTATTATTCCAAGCGGTCACCCATCTAGGTACTGATCTCGGTCGATACTGCTTAATATTAGAGAACCGTTATAAACCGCGTAGATATACAAGCCGTGTGATTTAAAAATTCGTACTTATTTACCCCTCCCACTTTTGGAGGTTTAAAGTAGGGAGCATTAATTAAGCAGCAAGTAAAAGCAGTAAAAGTAAAGCAAAAGTTAAAGTAAAAAGTTAAAAGTAAAAGTAAGTTAAAAGTAAAAGTTAAGCAATAAAAGTAAAAGGAGCAAGTAGGGAGCATTAATTAAGTACGACGTTAATACATCAAATAATTAAGATGTTAACAGATTAAGATGCTAACAGTTTAATAATATTAGAACTCCAAGACACCTTTTGGTAACCACGACAGCTATCTGCCGATTTGCAGTTATAAATTTGTAATTTAAACATCCGCAATGTATGATTTATTTATTTATACTTATTTACTGTATGAAGAGATAGACTTCTGTTAAATTTTTGCTCAATTGAATGGTTTTTAGTATATTAAAAATTCTTTAAAAAACCGCCATTCCATTATACATGTCATTCGATAAAAATTGTACAAATGCTGATAATAAAATGAAACAAGGCATGAGAGCACATTTGTAGGCATTAGAAAGGACTGTATGCTTTAAATTAATCCCAATAATTTTCAACGTTTAGTGAATTTTTGAAATTGTTGTTTGAAGCAATTTTTTTGGATCACTAATGCCAAAATTTACTATTATTAGGTGGGTTCACAAATAACAAACCCTATACGGCAAGATTCCCAAATTCTCTCTTCTTCTACCTCCAACACTTTACTAGCGCTGGTCCCCCAAAATAGCGGTGAAAACTGTAAATAAATGATAAACTACGTAGGCTTCCGCGATTATTGTCATGAAGATTTAGGTCTTCCGGTGGTGACCGCTTCAAAGTAGACGAAGAACCCGAGGTTTCACTTCCACTGTGAGAGGCATCTTCAGGGATGTAGGACATCATGGATAAAAACACAATGCTCTACAAACCTGAACTCAGTTTTACCTCCAATAGTTACCTTCCTTCGCTTTAAAAGACATAAATACCTCGGCTTCGCCTCGGGAGTTTAATGCCATGGTTCCCTCGGCAATCGCTTTAGGATTTAACCTATTGCTCTGCGAAAAATATCATACTTACATGGTGCATAAATAACTATTTCAGGCAGCATAACTATACCGACTTCAGAGCCACTTTCTAACTCAATTAACGCGAACACAGCAACTTTATGCGTGACAGAGGCACACTCCAACAGAATTGTATAAAAGTGTCTGAAACGATGATTCAAATGAAATCTCAGTTTCGAGTTTTAACGGTTAACACAATACCTTACCTAAAATAAACGGTAAAGGAATATAATAAGCATATCAAAAATCATAGATTTCAAATCCTGCGAACAAAAAGAAATCATTGATGTATCACAATAGTACGGGAGTTATGTAATAATTGCGTTTGAGGTAGTTATTAGTGGTAGAATACATAGCGGGAGTTTCTGCAGGGAGTTATGGAGGCAAAAAACGACTGTATACAAGGCAAGAGTGACAACAACAAATCGTATTGTATGGAAGAGACATGATAAACCTTACCGTATGCAACAAAAACTCATAAACTAAAACCCCTTGTTAATGTTAACGCTCTTTAAACATCATTCTTAATGTTAAAACATCTTCCGATGTAAAAGGTGAAGAACCAGCGGACATAAAATAACTTTATAATCATTTATTCTAATTTAAATCAATCACATCACAAGACTGTTTCGCAAAAATTGTGATCAAATCTACTTAAAAAATACATTTTATTTTAAGGACTGCACTACGAGGGTCCTAAATCTGGTTATTTATCAAGTGCGCAGGGTTGTCATAAAAAAACAAAACACAGAAATACCAACTTTTTTTCCGGGACATTTGATAAAAAAATACTTGATGTGTCATTATTTGTTGTATTATGCTATGCAGGAGTTGCAACGAGTGCATTAAAAATAAAATAAGATATTTCTTCGCTAAGTTTTATTTTTTTTAGATCGTGAGTAAAAGGTTTCGATACAACAAACAATATATTTAATTAAAAAATAACGAAATCGCCAAAGCATTGAAACCAAATTGACGGCACCATTTCTTTTTCAATACGGATCTGTGATACGACAAAGTATAAAAGGTACGAAATAAGAGATTGATTTTGACCCATAAACGACTCGCACAATACATCCTTGCCTATCTATTCTACAATGACAGTTTATTCTGAGCACACACACACACACTAACTCACTCACACACACACAGTAAAATAGAGAAATTACATCACATTATAAGAAATCGTGTCTTTTTTGCCACTATTAATTATTTCTTTGAAATTTAGGGCTTCCATTTAGACAATGTATAGGATTTGACGGAATTCATACCAAATAACATGTATGGCTACGAATAATAAGTTTTTATTTTAACTGTGTACTATACTCCCCGAGTAACCCGGGGTTTAATTTTCCACACTTAATTGTACTTTTTTGACCCAAAAAAAAGATATAACAATTTAAAAAAAAAAAATAGGACAATCACTTTTTAGCGAATTTTCATAATGAAAATGACGCTTATGAGGTTGTTCGGATGACGGAAGTTGAGGGTGGGAGTGAGTGGAATCGGTTCCTATTGGCTTCCTGATAACAAAAATATATGCCCGAAAAAAGTTTATATATATATATATATATATATATATATATATATATATTATATATATTTATATATATATATATATATATATAATGTATATATATATATATATATATATATGTATGTAAGAGTTTCTACCCTTTCGTATGGCGAACGATAACTCTCGAAGGCGTTGTCAAATTGAAACGAAACTTTGCAAATCGAGATGTTGTGGAGGTTACGAGGCCTATTGTTTATAAAAACATTATGACGTCATCAACCAAAGTTATGACGTCATGAAAAAAAAAATTTTTGAAACTTGAAATGGCTTTAAAACAAGATATTTCGTGTTTAGGTAGACAGCTAGCTGAATCGATTAAGACCAATTACAGCTCAATCGAATCATCACAAATGGCGCAAACAGTATACATATATATATAATGTTGTATATATGTATACGTCTAGGTCAAAGACTTGTACGATATCTGTTAGGTTTAGTAGTGTTAGAGGGTGGGGATATAGTATAAAAGATGGACCTCTACCTCTTGCTCCATCCTGGTAAGCCTGCTGTCCCAGAGAGATAGGACAAAAATGGCTTCCACTAAACCACGCCGAGCAAAGCAGGCCCGTAAAGCGGAAGAACCTCGAAGTAGTCTTTATATGGTCGAAGTCATTCTAAAACGATTGCGACCGGTTTCAGCTCAATCAGACAATCCTAAGACAGATGGTTCACTCCCGAGTGTAGTAGGAACACTCAATTGACAAGTTTGTGTTTATGATTTAAGTTGGGGGTCTCATCACTAGAGTCTTGAAGAGCGCTAGTAGTAAAAATATATTTGCTCTATTCTCTACTAGATTGTGCTGTAGTATTTTTTTTAAAAACAAACAGTTGCCAATCGTTTAGTAAAATAAAATAAAAGTAAACAAAGATCTATGGTATATGCTTTAGTATTCGCGATGTATTTTTGTTTTATAAAACTTTGGGGCCTCATCACGCGAAGCAGCACCATCGTTTTCTTAAAAAAATAACAATAATTCATTCTTAGTTTTTTAGACTTAACATTTAAATTTGCTGAGTATAACATCTCGGGTTGGCGCAAACGGATAAGTAAAGGAAACAAACAAAAATTGAAACTCTGACATTAGAGGTTCAAATCCAAGGGGGGACGACAGAATGGGTGAAGTAAGAGTGAGAAATTAATTTTTTTCACTTTTTACCAATTTATACGAAATTCTTATAGAGCTTTCTTGGGATCACTCATCCATCGACTCCTCATGATTCTAGCGCTGAAAAGCGGATGGAAAGACTTGATTACCCTCAACAGCTCGTTGTTTGGTTGAATAAAAATAAATAAATAAAATGTCAGAAATAAAAATATGTGACAGTTTCACGCTGTCACCACTAGACTGTACTACTTGAGCCTCCTGCATCCCATCAACTATTTTTTTTAAAATCTTTGAGTGAGCCATCTATGTTAATATTGTTTATGATCCTAAGTGACGGAAACGGTATTTTTATTTAAAAACATAAATCATGAATATATTTTTGTTTATAACGCTTGTTAGTTTTAATATTATAGCATACTATTAATAATAAAGTATTAATAAAATCTTAATTAGTAAAATCAAAAAGCCTCTCAGGCCCGCGAAGCGGGCCTGTGTGGTGAGGCTGTGAAAATTCGCTAGGTACATGGCAAAATGCCATGTAACAAGAACAATAATGAAACAAAACATCATACAAAACAACAACAATGTGGCCGCGAAGCGGCCACAGGGAGGCCCCCGGGCCGCGAAGCGGCCCGGTGGGCTGACGCCGCGGAGCGGACGAGGCGCGAAGCGCCGAGGCCGCGTAGCGGCTACGGGCCGAAGGCCCGTATTTTATTGAATGTCCAGGTTTCAGCTATTTCAGATCGATGTTATAACTCATAACGTATAATAATTAACGTATTAATTTGCGATGTTTAAACTCATAACGTATATAAAATAATTTGCGATGTTATAACTCATAACGTATATAAAATAATTTGCGATGTAATTATTAACTTATATAAAATAGTTTACGTTCCTAGTTCTTAACATATTTAGGTTTTAAAATAAGATATTTAGCCAGCCAGAGGTTTGCTATAATGCTGTAAATATAATATCAGAAAGCTTCCTTCCATATTTCTACGTTTTCCTTCCATTTTTAGCAAATCCTTACCAATTACTAGCGGACTATACAAATAAAGCCATTCTCGAACAGGTAAATTCCTTCCAATAAACACATAAACCTATACAAAAAAAACGGGAATGGGGTACCTCGGAACTTTTCCTCATCGCATCGGATTCGCTTGGCCCTTCATCCCTGCTTCGGACTCGCTTCGCTTGTCTTCAGAATATAAAATACGCCAAATTTTTACTACAGCATGTCTTTGGACTAGCTTCGCTCGATCTCAAATAGTAAATGCTTCCGTTTCATTCATAGCGGTCACCGATACAGCACCGACTACGCTCAATGCTGCTTAATTTTTATGATCCTACAAAAATCATAGATATACTTGTCATATTGAAACAAAGTAAGGTTATACACTTGTAATATATTTCAACTCAATAATATCATTTTCTAATTTTTCACAATTTTTTTAAAAAACGTACACGAGTCAATAAATAAAAATTTAACTAATGTTGATAATGAGATGCAACTTGCCACATATGTTTTTCTTATACATTGGTACATAGCTGCTAAATCGCGGGTTAATGGCGTCATAAAAAATATTTTCTGAATAGCACAACTACCTCGTTAGACTGATTTTTGCACAAAGTTTCAACTCTCTAGCATTAATACACTTGGCGCTACGATGATAACAAGACACACACACATACAGACAAAAGACTTTGTGAAAACCACTCAGGAGGCTTTTAAAACACCTGCAACGGATAATTCCGGTTTCATCCCGGTTTCGGATTTTTTCGCAAACACAATACTTTTCCTATAACTACGGTATAAATGAGGAAAAGTAATAATACTACTATTAATTTCTTCACTCTATTAATTTGACCTAAAATCTACTAATTTATTTTTCACTATTTCAACTAATAAAACTATTATTATTCATTCATCATAATTCACATAAAGTATAAGAACTGAAATAAATAGAAATACAAATTAAGATATAAAATATAACCGACTTAATATATTAAATGGAAGAATAAATAAATTAAAATACAAAAGCTATCTTACTAAGATAAAATACCACTAAAATTAAAGTAGATACCAGAGCACGAATTGGGAAAAATGGATGCTATCTAGTTTTGTTAACAATTACAAAACTAATTTATAACACCGTTTTAAACAAGTTAATAATTTCATTTCTTTGTTATTTTTTAAATTAATCGTTTTAACTTGGGTTAAATTAAGATGATATTAAAGATCGTGAATATTATTTCTTTTATGTAAAAATAAAATACTATTGAAAATATTAAGAAACATATTTATTTAATATGTTTCTTGAGTAATATTGGGTAGCAAGAGATTGCAATGTAAGGAGCGATAAATAATGATTAACTAATTCAGTCCGATAAATTGTTTAAAAATTTTACTTTTCCTCATTTATACAGTAGATTATAAGAACCATATTGTTAATAAAAGAGGAAGAAGTCTCTCCACAAAAATATATTTCTTTATAGCAAAGCGCTTTCAACCTAACAAAAGGTCATCATCAGTGCTAGCCGTTGAATAAAGAAGAGGGCGATAGATGAGTCTTACAGATCAGATATCAAAGATAGACTGACTCAGTCTAACTAGACTAACACCATTAACGCTCACCTTAGTTCTTCAACCATATTGTTTGTACTAAAAAATCCGAAACTGGGATTTTACAAAAATTATCCATTTCAGGTGATTTTAAGATCACCTGAAAAAATACCCCAGAGTTCTTGCAAAGTTTTCTGTATGTATGTGTGGTGAGTCTGTCATCATCGTAACTCCTAATGTATTTATGCTAGAAAATGAAAACTTAGTACAAAAATCAATCTTTACGTCTAGTTGTGCTACCTGGAAAATATTATTTATGACGTCATTAACCGGCAAGAATGACTTAGCAAATATTTCGAAAATTCTTAAAACGCGGAAATTAAGCAGTGGGGTATCAGTGAGTTCTCGATAGCAGAGGTAAAATGATTTTAGTGTAAATGGTTTCGAAATGAAACAAAGATGTTTAAGGATACAAGAAGATACCCAAAAAACATGGGGTGAATTACTTATCTTAATTAATCACTAACACCCAAGTTCATTAATACAAGAAAAAATAAAAAAAAGAACTTTAAATAATTATTTATTTTTAATGTTGATAGTCCAAGTTTAATGATGATAATTATTTACAGACATTTTAATTTAACAGTATCAAAGAAACTACTGGCAAAAAATATTAAAACGTATTTTATAGTAAGTTTCATTAAAAAATAAGTTCCCGACGCAACGCATTACTAGTAAAGAAAACCAAAATAGAAA
The DNA here is from genome assembly GCA_018340805.1 of Microvelia longipes. Classification (NCBI taxonomy): domain Eukaryota; kingdom Metazoa; phylum Arthropoda; class Insecta; order Hemiptera; family Veliidae; genus Microvelia; species Microvelia longipes. The sequence continues at coordinate 62,701,804 of JACMZG010001863.1, read as the reverse complement.
CGAAATTTCACAATACAAGGCAAGAATTATTTAAGATAGACTAGTTGTTGTTAGGCGATGGGAGTAAAGAAATAATTTTAGAGCGTCGAGAACGCAGTACCGCATACCTGACAGCGAAAACCGCATAACAGCACCGGAGGCGGCATTCCGAAAATCTTTACAGACTTCTATAAATAGATTTTAATTTCACATTCCTAACCTCTCTATTTGTTGCAAATGAAACTCTTTTATTTAACAAATCATTTTGAATTAATCCTCTCAACAAAATTTTCTAAACTAAATTTATCCTTGGACTAAACATTCTAGACTAAATTTATCCTTTGACTAAATATTCTAGACTTAATGTATTGTATTACTAAATTATGTAGTCTGAATTATTTTTTTCTCTGAAATTAAAATTGGAATAGTCCAAAAAGCTCTAAAGTTAATAATATTATTGTATACATATTTCCCTCAGTTTGTATACGTTTTATTTATTGTTGTTCTTGTTTGTTTTCTTATTCTTATTTCTTGAATAAACGTTTTTTTTATTGTTGTTCTTGTTTGTTTTCTTATTCTTATTTCTTGAATAAACGTTTTATTTATTTGTTGTTCTTGTTTTTTTCTATTCTTATTTCTTGAATAAACGTTTTATTGTTATTGTTGTTGTTCTTGTTTGTTTTCTTATTCTTATTTCTTGAATAAACGTTTTTTTATTGTTGTTCTTGTTTGTTTTCTTATTCTTATTTCTTGAATAAACGTTTTTTTTATTGTTGTTCTTGTTTGTTTCTTATTCTTATTTCTTGAATAAACGTTTTATTTTTGTTGTTCTTGTTTTTTTCTTATTCTTATTTCTTGAATAAACGTTTTTATTGTAAACGTTTTTTTATTGTTGTTCTTGTTTGTTTTCTTATTCTTATTTCTTGAATAAACGTTTTTTTTATTGTTGTTCTTGTTTGTTTTCTTATTCTTATTTCTTGAATAAACGTTTTATTTATTTTTGTTCATGTTTGTTTTCTTACTTCTTGAATAAACGTTTTATTTATTCTTGTTCCTATTTGTTTTCTTATTTCTTAAATAAACGTTTTTTTATTCTTATTTGTTTTCTTATTTCTTGAATAAACTTTTTATTTATTCTTGTTCTTATTTTTTTTTTCTTATTCTTATTTCTTGAATTAACGTTTTATTTTTTCTTGTTCTCATGTTTTGAATAAATGTTTTATTTATTCATGTCCTCATATTTTGAATTAACGTTTTACTTATTCTTGTTATTGTTATTTTTCTTGTTATTATTTATCGAATAAACATTTTTTTGAGATTTTGGTGTTTTCTTAGGGTTTATGAGTAAACTCAAATACTCAGTATCTTAGTTATAAAGAAGCTTAGTTTTAAAGTTAGCGTCTTATTTCGATTGTCGAGTGTTAATAGTAAAGAAGAGTGAAAACGATGAATATAGGTTTTCACAAAACCTTACAGTTCGCGTGATCGATTTGATAAGTTTAAGTGGGATCGAAAGCCTTGGTACGTTCACATGATAGGGTCAGTATCCTATCTAACCTTGGTTTGAATTCACTTTATAACACACTCATACATCAATTATTAATTAAATATCGACATGTATTAATTAATTTTTAGATCTGTAATAAATTATAAGAGAAAATGAAATACAAGAAATAGCGATATGAAATACAAGGTTTCAAATAAAAGAGATGAAAATATACAAATTGTTTAAATCAATACTCACTTGACCTAAAATAATTACACCTCCACATTATTGACCTTAAAAATAGACCTACTATTTTCAAAATTAAAAAAAAAAACACTATTTGAATTAACATTGATTCTACAATAAGTACAAATCATAGACCTCTTATTTCAAATAATAAATAAAATTGAATGTTAGAATTAATGCTGATGGTGACTACTACAGTTCACAGTACCTTCAAATAGAACAAAAAAAATATTTTAAAAATTTAAAAAAAAATTTATTAAAAATTTGAAAAATTAATAATGGTAACTACTACAGTATAAACCTACAAATGGACCTAAAAATAGACCATCAATTTCAAATATTAACACTACGATTATTCGAATTAATACTGGTGGTAACTACTAAAGTATGGAACAACAAATCATGAAGCTAAAAATAGACCTTCTATTCCAAATATTGTAAAAAAACTAAACAAATTAAAAGTTCGAATAATTTTTAATGGTAACTACTACAGTGTAGACCTACAAATAGACCACCAATTTCAAATATTAAAACCTATTATTCGAATTAATACTGATGGTAACTACTACAGAATAGACCTACAAATCATGGATATATAAAATAGACCACCAATTTCAAATATTAAAACCTATTTCGAATTAATACTGATGGTAACTACTACAGTATAGACCTACAAATCATGGACATATAAAAGACCAGCAATTTCAAATATTAAAACCTATTATTCGAATTAATACTGATGGTAACTACTACAGTATAAACTACAAATCATGGACATATAAAATAGACCAGCAATTTCAAATATTAAAACCTATTATTCGAATTAATACTGATGGTAACTACTACAGTATAGACCTACAAATCATGGACATATAAAATGACCAGCAATTTCAAATATTAAAACCTATTTCGAATTAATACTGATGGTAACTACTACAGTATAGACCTACAAATCATGGACATATAAAATAGACCAGCAATTTCAAATATTAAAACCTATTATTCGAATTAATACTGATGTAACTACTACAGTATAAACCTACAAATCATGGACATATAAATAGACCAGCAATTTCAAATATTAAAACCTATTATTCGAATTAATACTGATGGTAACTACTACAGTATAGACCTACAAATCATGGACATATAAAATAGACCAGCAATTTCAAATATTAAAACCTATTATTCGAATTAATACTGATGGTAACTACTACAGTATAAACCTACAAATCATGGACATATAAAATAGACCACCAATTTCAAATATTAAAATTAATATTATTTGAATTAATACCGATAACATCTATTAAAGTTAAACCTATATAAATTAAACAAGATATAATTTTATCCAAGATATATAATTATAATAATAATTTTCACTTTAAGATATGTTGAAGTTATATTATAATATCGTCCACATCAAGAAAAAGATAAATTTGAAGTTTTTTTTTAATATTGCATAGCCTCTCTTTATTTCGAAGACCGAGAAGAAAAATTATGAATTGAAATACATTTAAAAACAAGAAGCATAATTTAAGGACGCCAGGTTCATTCAATTAATGTAGTTGGAACACGAAAAACTGCATTCGTTTTTATTGACCCAATAAATATTTTTTTAACGTCCTCCCAAAAATAAAAAGATATTTTTTTAAAAACAAAAACCATGTAAAAACACATCGTTGGTAATTAATAAAATATATTTTGATCTCACATAATTTATTACACTCGCATCAAAATAAAACCGAAATTTACAAACCAGTTGCAAGTCAATAAAAATAAAATTTATTGCGCAAAATTGGAATGATAAAAAATAAGAATAACATTCGAAGTAAGACATAAAAATTAATCAAAAGGAAAGGATGAGAACTAAATAAATAAGTAATGTTTTGCTCATTAATAATAAAATTAATGTTTTAATTTACATATTGAATGGTAATTAATTATTCATCTTAGTTCATTAATAAATCGGACTTCAATATTTATAATTAATTTTGATCAGTAATTTGATTTATATTACATGTAAAATAATTTTTATTTTAATAAAGCAAGACTTAAATTAATAAGTGTAGTCAATAAGTTAAGACAGACGGTCTTAAATAATAAATAAATAAAGCATATTTATCCGTTTAAACGCTAAGGTCTAACAAAATCTATTTTTTGTAATGAGAGACCATTAAAACGGGTTTCGAAGTCACTCTACGCTCAGTGTATAACTATCGCCACCCTACCTCATTTTTTGAAGAGGAAATTCGTCTACAAAGTAAAATTTACATAATAATATTATTGTATATCTCGACAAAAAAGTAATAAAACAATAAAAACAAAAAATGTATGTAACTAAAGTATATAACAATGAAGAAAAATAAAAGTATCAAGGCTTCTAAAACGTGAGTACAGGATAGTTTAAGAGAATGAAAAAAAAAAAAATGAAAAAAACAAAAACTGATAACCCACAATTCCATTAAAGTAAATTAGAAGTCGAAGGTCTCATATAAACTCCAAAGTAAAGTGATATCAAGATTTATTGGTATCCCTCGGCTAAGCCTCGTTTGCCTTTAGTGTCATCTACTCAGATTATTTCTTAATGTGCAATAAATTTTATTCGGTTCGTGAGATTCCATAACCGAAATCATCGTGTTTTTCGGCAAAGTGATTCTTTCCCATTACTTAACCGCGTCGTCATAACAACATCGAAAAAATAACAAAAAAGTGATAGGTACCAAAACATTATTATTATCTGCGGGAAAAAGTAGAATTACTTGGTAAAAGACGTTAGGCCTAACTAAGAATCGTAAAAAGAAAAGTGCATTAGACCGTTTGAAAGATAATAGACTTTATTACAGGAAGAAAAGAGAAAAAAAGAAAAGGCTAAAAGAACAAACCAAAGACAAAGTGTATGAGAAAGTGCAAGGAAATCTTAACAGACCAGAAGCCCAGCCAAGTTATAACAGCTTATCGGAATATTTAACTGAGCCGTACAGAGTCATTAACAGCTCATGCAGATTATTGTTTAAGCCGCATAGAATTAGTAACAGCTCATCCGGATTATCGTACAAGCCGTGTAGAATTAGTAACAGATTATTCAGATTATTGTACGAGACGCGCAGAGTTCACAACAGCTTATCCGGTTTTTTAACTAAGCCGTGCAGAATTATTAACAGCCTATTCAGATTATTATGCAAGCCGCATAGAATTAGTAATAGATTATCCGGATTATCGTACAAGCCGTGTAGAATTAGTATTCGGATTATTGTACGAGACGTGCAGAGTTCACAACAGCTTATTTGGTTTTTTAACTAAGCCGTAGACAGTTATTAACAGCTTATAGAGATTATTGCACGAGTTTTGAAAACACCAAATAAATCACGTCTCTTTAAAAGGTTGAACAATTATTGCAAATAAATATAAGGTATAAAAGGTGAAATGACATAAATTAGTAATTAATTTGAAACAAAATAATATTATTATTTATTTCTAGTTATTCTTTACGTTAAGAAATTACATAAAAAGTTCCTATATTTAAAATTATACAAACACAGGTATTTTGAACATTAAAATCAAAATCAAGGTTAAAGCTAATTTAAAGTTCCTATAATTTGGTTCTGACCAATATGCAACTTTTACAAAAAAAAATTCACACGATTCTTTTTCTCTAAAAAATCCTTTAAAAAAGATATGGGTGAGAAAATACTTGATGTACTCATCGGATTGCGAAACGAGTATTGCCGAGTAATTCTGAGCGCGGAATTTCCTGTAGTTTACGGTACGTCTAATTTCACGTATCCATTCCTAACGCGTTTTATCTTGCAAGTTATTTCTACTGATACGAAAGATAATCCTAAGAGTATAAGCCAAGTATAAGCAGGAATTTCAACGCATACTTAGACGGACTTTGGGAAGTTAATTCCTTTGCCAAGTTGGATAAATTTTATAAATTACTTGGTGCTTAGAAATTGTCATATGCAATTAAAATTCTACACGTCCAGTTTAAAAATGTATCCAATGTAAGACAGTAAATTTTTAGTGACACGAAAACACGACTTACGTGAGTAATCGTAATATCTGTCCAACGTTGCCGAAGTCAGTACACAGTCTTTCGCCTCCCATTCTTTTTAGCTTGTTGTTTAATTTTTATGCATTGGTCAACCGTTAATCAATGATATTAGCTTCATCTTATTATACTATATTTCATAGGGTACTAGTTAATCGCGTTTAAGTATCATTTGATAACTTTAGAAGCATTCAATAATCATATATCGATGCTAGCGACACTCAAGCAAAAACGCGATTAGCTTTTCAACACAATTGGCTAGAATTAAATAATTGACTAAAAAATCAAAGATATAGTAAAGCCTGTTGCTTTTGCCAGTACACGAGCTTTTAGAGCAGTTTCATTAGCATCAATCTAATGAGAATTCGGTAAAACAAAAATGAAAAACATATTTCAACAATTGTTTTCCCTCTGACTTAATAGTTAAGTCCTAAACAAGGAAATAGTTAAACAACATTAAGCTGAGTAATAACATATACATTCTTTATTATATTCAAAGATGTTTTTCAACACATAATAAAGTAATTTCCTGAAATTTCCTTACAAAAATATTCTAATTCATTATTACTATGAAATCTAAAACACTTAAAACCACGCCTTATTAGAACCTAATTCCTTAAACACACACATTAATGCGCTAATAGCACATTAAAGCTTATAATTCAATCGTGATAATAGTTCAAGCAATAAAAATAATTATAATAATCATAAATCTAAACAATAATAAAACACTTATAATGAAGTTCAATTTAAATAACTACAACTCAGGCCATCCACATATTTTCTTTATATCAATTATTTATTAACTATATTTAATGTAACTATTTTATATTATTTTTTTTGTTTTACAACAATTAATATACTTTTTTACTATTTTTATACAATTTATAGTTTTATTCACAAGTATGCTATATATTATTTTTAATTTATTTCTTCAATGTGAAACGTTATTTTCTTTAACATAAAATAAATATGTTTTTTATTAATACTTATTTTTAATTTTTTTCATATTTCTTTAATTTTTAGTTTATAAAATGGTTTTGTTAATTTAAAGAATTTTAAAAAAATGTATGTATGCTGTTTTGTGTCCCTTGGAATAATCTGATTGACTTGAAGCCGGCCTCAGTCGATTTAGCTTGGTATCTGACCAGAATATGTGGTTATAAAGTAATTACTAGTTTCAAATTTACATAAATTATAACATAATTTTCCTGTCATTTATTTTTTATGAACACTTTTTATTGCATATAATCTGTTTAAGTTAGTTTAATATAACTATCTCTTAATTTTATTACTAGTAGAAAATATATATTTTATTTTTAATAATAATAAATAAAAATGTTACTAAAAGGATTAGGTTTGTCAAGTTTTATTAATTTCCGTCATTATAATCAGAAATATAAATTATACAAACTTTATTAACACGTAGAGATTAAACATAATATAATATTGTAGAAGGTAACACACTTAAGCAGATAATTACCTATAATTATAAACTTGAAATAAAATGACACAATATTATTTACAATAAAAGATAATATACAGTACGAATAAGAATGATCTGCAATAAACATGTTAATGGTAAGACCAAGCAATGAGTTTTTATGTAGAGATAGTCAGGTAAATAAGATCCGGTTGTACACCACAGTAAATTGAAATATAAAATAATTAATTACAATTTAAATATAATCTAATTTGCAAAGAACAAATCATGAAATCGTAAGTTGTGATTTTTAGTAAAAAATAATATTTTCACATATATAGAAACAATTAAAACTATTAACAATTAAAACTAAGGGGAGCGTAAATTGGGTTCATCTTAATAAATGAAGAAGTCTCTCCACAAAAATATATTTGTTAATAGCAAAGCGCTTTCAAACTAACAGGAGGTCATCATCAGTGCTAGCCTGATGACATGTTTCCGTGCTTAACAGTCCATCTCTTGCTTAACGTTCCGGTTTATGCTTTATAACTTGAGCAGTTACTCAATTATCAAGCATTATTGGTTACTCATTTTTTCTATAATTTTAAAAGGAAATACGCATTCTGTTGGTAATACAAAAGTATGCCTCTAAAATTGGCAGTGCACACTATTGTTTGCATTAGTTTAAGACTCAATTAGTGTTTTATCTTTAATGGCTTTAGGGCATTTACTTAGAAAAATGAATTACGAGTAAGCTGCTCAATTATCAGCAGTAATACAGTTATAAGTAACACTTAACATGATTCCATGTTATTTAATTTTCCCAAAGGAAACTAACGGTCTACCATAACATTTCCAGCATTTAGTTACTCCCTACAACATTAGTTATAAACAGGACAATTTAACATGAATACTTTTCCGTGATTACAGCAGCAGCGAAAGTGCTAAAGTTCGAGGAGTAACAGTGAGTTCGTCAGCGAGCAGCTCGCCAACAGAGAGGGCATCAGCATGCTCACCATCACAGCTGTGCGCTGTGTGTGGTGATACAGCAGCGTGCCAGCATTATGGTGTTAGAACATGCGAAGGATGCAAAGGTAATACATAATCATTATTAACTTCATTGTAATTTGTAAGTAAACATATGGTAGATACGTCTACGCCAGAACCGTTTAGTAGTATACATAGAATAATTTTCACTGATTCGCCCAAGAGACTTTTTACAATTACTTTTACGTTTGTGCCACAAAGACTAATTACTATTATTTTTACGGCTGTGCCCCACGGACTAGTTATAATATTTTCACGGGGGGAGGGGGGTTTATACCCCCTCCCCTAAGAAAGAAGGAAAAATGTATAATATTACGTAAATAATAAGCATTCATATATATATATAATATATATATATATATATATATATATATATATATTATATATATATAATATATATATATATATATATATATATATATATATTATATATATATATATAATATATATATATATATATATTATATATATATATAAATAATAAAATAGTCTCTCCTAGAGATAGAAGCTAGATCCACCCTTGTTCATCATACGTAATTAAATGCATGAAAAGTCACACCACAATTCTGTGGAGACATTAATTATATACAATATATTAATTTTAATTGTTTTAGAAGGTTTGCCTTAAGGATTATTTACTATATTATTTATCATAATTGTACCCAGGAAACTTTTTAATACTATTCAAGCAGTTTAGTATACTTGTAAACAGTAGTATACTTATAAAATCTCAGTTAAGGTATATAAAATCTGAAATCAGAGCAGTAAAGGTCGAACATACACAGCAATAACTTCTCAAGCGTCTACCTTAAAAATGCCAAGGCTTAGTACATATTTAAAATTTTACTCCCCTAAACAACCCGAGAAGAAAGTAATAAGAGGTCTCATTTACTGAATAAGACAATTTTTTAACTCATTCGTCACAATAAATTTACTAAATCCTAAATTAGGTTTACTTTTCAAAAATAAATAATTTTAAACACGTCATATTTATAGCGTGGGCGCGCAATATTACGACTTAAAACAACCCGTAAATCACCCCACGGCATCTCCCAAAATTTCGGACCACTTTTATTTCAAAAAATTTATTAATATAATAAGAAAGAAATGCGTCGGCTAATAGAGCCTAACAAGGCCTGAATTTCAAAGCTAATTATCTCAACCCGCCAATGATACGCCATATTAGACCACTAATTCAATTTTTACGCCACTTTTCACGAAAATTTATTAGGACAGGAGGATATTTTTCAAGAAACCAATTTTTTATAAAAAAAAATAATTTATTGATTTTCGTTTTTAATGTTTAAAAGAAGACATAATTGCAAGACAAACCCATTATTTTAGTTTCTCCATAGTAAAAATATTAATATTTTTTTTTTAAATTATAAATAAAAAAGGACCATTAATGTGTAATATTTTGCAGTTTATAGAGGACCATTATAAAACCATTATAATAAATTTTTGATCATAATGATCTTATTACCAGAATTGCCTCTTCTGGATCTTTTATCAAAAATTCTTACACCTCACAAATTTACGGCATTTAATTTTTTAATAGTTACAAAAAAATTTAGTAAAAAAAATTGTATCCACTATAAATTGTATTATTAGAGTCTCCGTCGAATAAGTTTCTTTTTTAAATTTTTGCAACCAAAAAAATCCATACTTTACGAGCTGAATTATGTTGATGACCTTAATAGTATTGCAACATTTTTTAAGTAGGTTTTTAAAAATAAATTCTTCTGCAATTTTTTTTTAAAAAAACCTTTTTTCTTTATCTTTATCACTTAAAACTGTTTGTACCTTTCTTTGCAATCTTAAAATTTACAATACACATATTATAATGTAAATTACATAGAAATGCATTATAAGTACGTCTATATAATTTACATTGCATATATCACATACTAAATTAAGAAGAATAATTATTTAAGAGTTAAAAAAATGTTTTAACTAATTTTAATAAGGGATTTTTAATCAATTGTTTTACTCAATTCTTTTTATTTATTTTTAATTATAAGTTTTTTATATTTTTTTTGCAATTATTATTGTTTTAGTTATTAACGTATACAAAGGTTATAATTAAAAATAACATAATAGCTTTGTTTGAAATCTTATAATTTACATTACAGTAAAAGTTTTAGGATGAGCATGAATGGAGTTCATCTTCATGAACTCCATGAAGATGAAGAAAAGAAAGATTCTCTCCACAGATAACTTGATGATGGCAAATTGTTAGATCAAAAGTGCTCTACGTAGTTTGTAAATAAATGAAGTTATCTGTGGAATGACTCTTTATTTTATTTTCTTTTTATTTATTTTCTTTTACATTGCACTTTAGTTGTAATGAGTATTAAATAAATAAACACTCTCATAAACGTATATTTCACATTATTAAAAAAAAAAATTATTTAAATAACTAAATAATTTTTCTTTAACTATATTTAAGGATGGATTTCTTAGTAAAGGTAATTTTTCACTCAATTCTTTTTAATTTTTTTCCGACGATTTTTCTTTAAATAATTTGTAATTATTATTTAGTATATTATTTTATTAGTTATTAACGAATATAAATTAGGTTATAATTAAATTCACCGTAAGAGTATAAATTTAAAAGTATACTAAACAAGCGCCAGCATTAATTATATGCAAATTTAAAGACAATAAAATATGTCAAATGTATATTTATGAGGTTATCAAAACTAATAAAAATGTATACAATTGCATTAACATTAGCTTGTATTTAACTTTAGAATTTTAACTTATTAATTAATTAAATACTGGTTTTAACTCATAAAATACTTGGTTTAATTGCTCCAATAATAATGTCAGACATCATAAGTATTATATTTAATATGCAAAAAAAATCTGCAAATCATGCTATATATAATAAATAAATAAAAAACATAAATGTACAAATAAATAAATTTCTAAGATAAGAATAGAGAAAGCGATTAATGAAAGAAGTTAAATAAATAAATAAAAAATATATCATTTAAACTACAGAATTTCGAGAAACATGACAATATTATAAAGAAAATAATCTTCATGTTTATGAGGGCAATCAGCTGCTGGAGAGTAATCTTCATGTTTGTGAGAGAATTCATCTGCTAGAGAGTAATCTTTATGCTTATAAGAGCAATCAGCTGCTGAGTGATCTTTGTGTTTATGAGAGCAATGTTCATATTTATGAGAACAACCAGCTCTCTAAGCATTACTTTAGAAAAAATAATAATAAGTAGTGAATAATAAACTCGACAAAATAAAATACTAACCTATAGAAATTATTTTTACACACCTTTCTGCATTATGTATTCATTGAAATAAACATATAAAGGAAAATGAAATAATAATAATAAATAATTTAATAATAAAATGTAAATAAACAATCTAAGTAAATTAGAGAAAACTTGTTACATTTTTAAATAAATAAATATCAATTGAATCATGTTGTACGTAACATTTTTAAGGCAAATCAAACATACCAGAAAAAACGACTTTAATAAAAAATAAAATAGTACAAAGATGTCTTGTTAAGGATAAGAAAAACAACAGAAAAGTGATAGAAAAAGTAAAAACAATTTAAGAAAAAGACGTGATTTAATGAAAAAAACATAATAGATTGAAGGTAAACACAACCTGCTTTACAACGATGAAATAAAATAAAGAAAAAACTAGCAAAGAAGAAGCGCAATTATTGTGTATTTGTCACTTGTCGCTTTGTGATGCCTTCACCTAAGAAATAGAGTCATTATGAGCCATTACGGGCCGAGCTCAAAGAAACATAAGAAATTGCCGTAAAAACATCATAAAGACGTGATCTGACTGCTTAGTCACAGCTAACTAGTTAAGGTGAAATATATTATACTCTTGGGTAATGAAAAAATATCAGACGGCTTTTAACACAGTTTTTGTTGAACGAACTTAAATTCTACATTGACACGAATCTCAATGGAAGATCGTCAATGATTTTCAATTAAAAGAATCGTACTAATTTACAAGACCATCGCTAAGTTCTAAATTGAACAAACGGTGGAGAATTTTAATTTGCACGTTTGTTAGTAAGTTCTGAACTCTTTGTGGACTATCTTCTTTATCAGCAAAACATCATATTTGAACACGAGTCCCTTGCATATCAGGAGATTTATGTTATTTGGCAAAGCTAACTTAAGCAGAGTTGAAGACCCAGATGAGGACTTAAATAAATAAACCATTCATTTGCACTTTAACATAATAACACAATTAAACATACAAAGATAAGTAAAATTGTGTGCATAGTCGGCGCAAAGCCGTGGTGCCCATAAATGGGAAAAATTGGTTGTTACAGGTTTTTATATTATAAGGACTTAGTGACACAAATCCAAGAACTAATTAAGGGAAAAGATTTCCTGTAAAAAGTAAACACGAGGGTATTCGTACGAAAGAATTAAAGCCGCAGTGCATGGGTTTTATACCTACCCTCAAAATTTCATAATAAGTTCGTAACTGAACTAACGACTGAGATTTAAACACTAGGCGAACGTCAGTAAATTCTATTCAATAGAAATTAGAAATTAAAGGACTTAGAATAGAACATACTACCATTATTATAGAATTCAAGTTAATTCTTAAAGAATAAAAAGGATTTAAAAGAGTAAATGTTTGGTCTTGTACGTTAACAGGCGTGGAAATTAATGAGTTTTTTCTCTTTCGGAGAAGAGGGCGTTGAAACGTGGATAATAAAACAAAAAGCTTTCGATCGTGGCAACATGCATTGTTGCAAGTTGCCAATACAACAACTGCAGGTTGTTGCCTTGTAATGGTTTCGTATTAGTAGTTTTGCAATTCGCATACTGCCACGATACAAGAGTTTATGACATGTATAAAGTCGACTGCAGAGTAAAGTTATAAGAAAAAAAAAATATTGAGGTGTTGGTTTTAATTTGTTATCTTCTTCTCACTACTTCTTTCAAATCTTCATTTAATACTAGATACTTTCTCATTACAGCGGTAAGAAAGTAAAACAAAAAAAGAAAGTTTTTTACAAAGTTGTTCTGACAAATCGTGGAAGATGATACAAGCCGGGTAAAGGGCGTAAGGCGGCCGCGCTAGAACCCGACCCGACCCCGGAGATGAGCCGTCTCCCCCGGCCAAACCATAGTCCCGCCGGTAGCTCGCAAAGCTGTTAAAACGTGATCACACTGTCCCATAGGGATTTAAGCACGATACTCTTTCCTCATTCTAGATGTAGTTTTTAACAACTTTTTTGTTCTTTTTCCCATAGTATTCTTTAGTAAGCAAAGATATCCATACTACATCAGTAATTATGAAATAACTTAAGTCAATTTTTACAGAAATTATACACTAATAAACATTGCACTTAAAACAAACTGTCCAATATAAACTAAGCTTGTAACATTTTAACTAAATGGAAAAACACAGATAACTCGCTTGAAGACATCTAGAACTGTGCCAGCTACATATGTCGCTAGGTTTTTGCCTTAGGACGCCATTTTATGAAGTCAAGGTAAACTTGAACCCAAAATCTAACCTCATTATTTATTATTATTAATGGTCATATTTTTTTTATTAGTGAATATTAATTTGTTATTTATTAATTTATCATAATTTATTTTTCTTTGCTTATTATTTTATCAAATTTTATCAAAATCGAATAAGCCGTTATATATGTGCTGATCTGTCCATGTTTTTACTCATTATATTTTATGTATTTTTTCATGCATTTCCGTGACCCCATTCAAATTTTTTTGTGATCCCCATTTTAAGAACAACTAGTTCAAACCATCTTACCAGTAATCAGAAGGTCTAGGGTTCAGTTCCCACTTAAGGTTGAAATATTTTATCGAGATTTTTTTTCCAAAACTAATGAAACAGCTGGACATCTTAAACTTTAACGGATTTAATTGACAGCGAATAAACATCAACTAAAATAAAGAAAAAGTATTAGTCCGACATATTCACTCAAGAAAAATTTCCAAAAAAAGAACACTAACAAAGATGAATAACTTAACATTTTAATGGGTCGAAAGAAGTTCAGAATTTTGGAATGCGAACCCAAAAAAAAACCGACCCATCGCACACTTACGTGTTGATTTACACACGTTTGGGACAACAACCTTGAATTTATGAGTAACAAATTTAAAATTCTAAAACTAACAACCTAATTAGCCTGGTTTTTCCTTAAATTGATTTTTTAACAACCGACTTTTAAAGAAGAACAAGCTAATAAATTATAAGGTAATAATAGTCGAGTTGAATGTTTCGGACAAAACAGACTAAATGCTTAACAGATCACTAGAATTGATTAAATAAATATTTATAGTAATTGCTTCCGTACCATGAAAGCAAGAAAATACATAATAGCAAACAAATTAGTAGTATTTTTTCCCAAACAAATTCTCTAGTTATAGGACTCAAAGATCCCAAAAGTTCGTCGGAATGAAAACCAAATTGTAATTCCAAGACGAGTCCATAACCTAGTCACAATTCCAAGACGAGTCCATAACCTATTCACAATTCCAAGAAGATCCATCCACTCTGTGATCATTCATTGTTTTGACTATAAACTGACATGTGAACCGACTCCACTAAAAAACTTAATCGAGTTTCGAAAAATAGATTTTTTAAAAAACAGTATTTTTTTATATTATATTAACAACACCAACTTCGTCTTTCCACCAATAAGCTTTACTTTAACTCTGAGCAGAGCCCGGCTTTCGGCTATAATGCCATCTACAGTGCCTAAACAAGTAACAATCATAACTTAACAAAATAACTTAATATAAATCCTAAACACTAAACAAAAGGTCCAAAAAAAATAATAAAATACAAAGTTAAAAATAAGGTTAGCTCGACTAGCTGACATCATAACTTCAGTGAGCGCCGTGGAATGGTCTACTCTACAATATTAACAACATGTTGTTAATATTGTAGACCATTCCACGGCGCTCACTGAAGTTATAGTATTTTTTTTATTAACAAAATCTATATTCTTATAAAATGGCTAGGATTAGCCATTTTATAATAACATCAAATAAGAATGAAAGATGAATGTCAACAGTCAAAATTAGGTTAAACAAACCTTTTGTGTAGTCCAAAAGAAAACAATTTTATTTTATTTTTATTGTTTTTTAAGAATTTCTGTCATAAAAAATAACCTTCATTATTGACAGGCTATAAGTCATTTACATAACCTCCTTTAACTTAACTCAAGCCGCTAAAGTCCCTAGCGGCCAAACAATTCCTTTTTATGACATAAGCGTTTTGATAGCCCGAAATACGTGAACAAAGTCACCTGTTATTTCTATTCCACTATAATTTTGACTTATATCAGTCAACTTCAAAAGATGAGAGCAAAACTTGTTTTTCTGTTTTGCTATAGTACGACACATGGATTAAATCAGTTGACAGCGCGGGAAAATAATGTCGAGGAACCAATAAGGTTGGCCTGATTTAAAATTGAGGGCGTGGTTTAACATCCAAGGCTAATCTCATTGGTTCCCTCGCATTAATTTCCTACGCTTTTAACCGATTTAAGCCGTGTGTGGTATTATTAACGCCGACTTTATAAATTAATTTTAGAGCAATCATATTCATCCCTTCCTTATTTGAAAAACAATTAAGTAACACAACCAGAAACCCTAAATTACCAGTATACAACCATTTCGTGTAAGAAATTAAAAAAAATAATTACAAAAATAAATCCGTTAAGGTATTAAAATATCTTATTAGGGAATTTTTCCAAAGAAAATTCGCTAAATGAAGAAGAATGAGTTATTCTTTTCTTTTATATATTAGTTAGATTATTATACATAGTAAGGTTTCTCATCTCTCTAAACTCTTCTCATAGATTTTGATCTCATTCATCGAGACTCCGCAGCAAAACTATGGCTTTAAGTTTTGTTTAATCTATAGTTTGTCAACAAATCTATGTTTTTGCATTGCAAATACATTCATTTACATACTCGGCTTCATCTATAGGTTCTAATCTCGGTGTTAACACGAATACAGATGACTACATTACATTTACATATTAACACTTAGTCCTTTGAAAGTGAAATTTTTAAATTATCTTTAATCCGTCTCGAAGGACCACTTATTGACTTCACAGGGTTTATCTATATCCGATCTGGTTTAGGTCAAAGGACCATATGTTGTCTACAGGGTTTACTTTTTTTAAATAAAAAAACTATCTGTCCTGTTAAAAGTATAGAAACTGAGCAGCTAAAGCTTACACACACACACACACACACACACACACACACACACACACACACACACACACACACACACACACACACACACACACATATATATATATTATATATATATATACCGTCACCGGTGGGTGACGGTGTCTAGCTAGATTTTCTTAAACCCACACACATTTGCACAATTATTTGAGAAGATTATACATAGTTTTTTAATTTTGTTCTAGGGTTCTTTAAAAGGACGGTGCAAAAAGGAAGCAAGTACGTATGCTTGGCGGAGAAACAATGCCCAGTGGACAAACGACGGAGAAACAGGTGCCAGTTCTGCAGGTTCCAGAAGTGCCTGTCCGTCGGTATGGTCAAGGAAGTTGTTCGGACGGACTCACTCAAAGGAAGGCGGGGTAGACTACCGTCCAAACCTAAATCACCACAAGAATCACCACCCAGTCCACCAGTATCACTTATCACTGCCTTGGTTAGAGCCCATGTTGATACCAGTCCTGACCTATCCAACTTAGACTATTCACAGGTATGTCTTACAGATTGAGATCCTAACCATCATTTCTACGAGTATTTATTTTTAGCTAGAAATACAAATAATTTGATTTCGTACTATTTCTTCGATTTTTGTAATATCTTACCACACTTCCAGAAAATTGTGTTACTCTGCATAACACTACAGTTTAGTATCTTTTGAAGACTACTGACTTTTGAGTATTGACAAAAAAACTAATACCAGTGGTTCGTTTTGTTGATATGACCAAAACAACCTTAGCAACTAACGTTTTAAAATATAAAATAATAAGTTACCTCGTGAATCCAGCAGTTGGTTCGTGCCTCAACATGCATTAGGTGCTTAAATTATATTTTTTATCACACTACACTATCACACACTACACAAAACAAGTGCACTATATAAAACAACACTATACACCATTAAAACACTATATAAAACAACACTATACACCATTAAAACACTATACAAAACAACACTTTACACCATTAAAACACTATACAAACAACACTATACACCATTAAAAACACTATATAAAACAAGTGCACTACACGATTAACGAACAAAATTTGGAATACGTCACAAAATCACACACAATAGTTGCTGTAGCAGGAACATAAAGGTTAGTACGCAAACCTCCCTGCAAGGTGAACTCGATGCATCCAAAAAAAGAGTACACTGAAGTTATTTGTAACCACTAGCATCTTCCTTCGCGACACACGCGATTGTGGCCCGACTTAATATCACCAACTAAACGATTTTTTATCATTCCAAATGATTTTATACTCTGATGAATCCATATGATACTCTGAAACAAAAGAAGATTAGAAACATAAGTAAATTGAAATTGAGGTTATAAAAAAAATTACAATTTTTTGTAATTTGGTTTCTAACGTTCTTTTGGTTATACAAAAGAACGTTAGAAACATAAAAGTACAATTAAAAGAACGTTATAAACATAAAAGTACAATTAAAAGAACGTTAGAAACATAAAAGTACAATTAAAAGAACGTTAGAAACATATAAGTAAATTACAATTGAGGTTATTAACATAATATATAATCAAAAGAGGGTTAGAAACATGAAATTACAATTAAAAGAAGATTAGAAACATATAAGTAAATTGAAATTAAGGTTATAAAGATAATATAAAATCAAAAGAAGGTTAGAAACATAAAAGTACAATTTAAAGAAGGTTAAAAACATAAAATAAAATTAAAAGAAAGGTTTCTAACCTTCTTAAAAATACATTATAAAAATGATATAAAAATAAAGTATAAAGAACTCCAACAGCATAAAAAATATAAAGAAGATTAGAAGCATACTAATAAAACAAAAGGAGGATTTAACATAAAAATAGAATAATAAGAATTTTAGAAATAAAAAGATTAAATATATTGGAGGTTAGAAACGTAACATTGTTACTTTAAAAAATTCTCAACAAAAACAAAGATTTAAAGCATTCAAGATAAACAAAAATAAAAAGTAAAAACAAAACTTAAGTAAACATAAAGTTAGACACACCAAATATAAGACAAAAAAAATTGTTAATTAACAAAAATAAGATAAATAAGATAAAAGAAATAAATAAATACAAAATATAAAAATAATAATATAAATAAAGAGTTAGAAATTAGCCATATCATTAATAAAAATAACAATTTAAATAAAAAGGACAATAAATACAAAACAAGGTTATAACGGCACTTGGTACAGAAATAAAACTTCCAAAACTGCAATAAATAAAATTTAAACTAATTATATGAAAATGCGGGTCAACAAATCAGTGAGATAATGTCTCATAAATTGCAAAAATACAGTGCAAGAGTGAGCCCAAGTCGGCCTTGGGAGGGGACCACCCAATAAAAACAAACTGCACCTCAGTGTAAAACCTGATCCAACATTATAATCCTCAAATGATAACATGTACTAAAATTTAATGCCTTTTCAAGGATGTTCAAGTAAAAGCTGTTTATACTATACTTATAAACTGGGATTAAATTCTACGTTGTCATGCTTGAACAAAACATTTACTATGAACACACAGCATATTAAATCCGCGGATCGTATTAAATACGCTGTAAGAACCATCCGGAGAGGATCCAGTCAGATCCACTATAGTCTAAGATCCGGACCTGAAAAAATGTGACTCATTTTGTACTACTTCAAACCAAAATATTCTGAAAATATACCAATTATGAAGAAAAAACATAGTCTGCCTATCCAGAGTGGAGCCTTTCTTATGATTGCACATGCTCAAAATTTTATAAAATTGCACTAATTCCAGTTTTTTTTGCAATAAGTGGCTTTTTGTAAATCTTGTGCAAACCATGAAGAGGCCATTTTTTAAAGCTGATAAAATTGCCTATAAAACGAGTGTTTTTTTTGTCAAACTCGGATAAACACAACTTAAGTTATATGACATTTGTTAAATGGCCAAAAAAGTGCACAAAAAGTCAAAACTTGTTCAAAGAAATTCGCTTTGCATAAATTGACCAATTTTTGGTGTTTTTGAAAGAGTCTTTGATGATCATGAGATTTTGATGATTTAACACTCGTTTTAGAGGAAATTTTATCAGCTTTAAAATTCACTTCATGTTTTGCACACGACATACAGGGAGCCACTTATTGCAAGATAACTGGAATTAGTGCGATTTTATAAAATTTTGAGCATGCGCAATCACAAAACAGGCTCTACTCTGGACAGGCAGACTATGCCTTTCCTTCATAATTTAAGGTATATTTTCAGAATAATTTGGTTTGAAGTAGTGCAAAATGAGACACATTTTTCAGGTCCGGCTCTTGGCCCACTAGAACAAAGGGGAGGAATCCAGTCTACTCCCCTGATATGCTATATGTAGCATGGAGGGGCGATCGTATTTAATGTTACCTCTTCGACGAACTATTATTTCACTTTAATAATACTCATTTTCATGGAATAACTTTTTTAATATTATTTTTACTTTTCCTCACCGTAGGTATAGAGAAAAATTATTCTGTTTACCAAACAAATTGCGAAACCGGGATGTCACCGGAATTATCTGTTTCAGGTGTTTTTAAGACATCCAGAGTGGTTTTCTCAAAGTTGTCTGTCTGTATGTGTGTGTGTCTGTTATCATCGTAGCTCCCTGTGTATTTATGCTAGACAGTTGAAACTTTGTATAAAAATCTGTCTACCGCTGTAGTTGTACTGTTCGAAAAATATTTTTTTATATCGTCATTAACCTGGAATGATGACTCAGAAAATTTTTTGAAAAATCATTAAACGCGGAAAAATGATCCGATCCGATTAAAATTTATAAGATTAACATGTGTGCAAATTTTCATCTCATTATCAGCATTAGTTCAATTTACACCTATGTTATATTTTTACTTAAGTTTTACCTAGGTTATTTAAAAAAAATATTTTAATTATTATTAACGAGTATTACTACGTGATTACCTTCTCTATTAATCTTTAATAGTTTCTTATTAAATATCACTTTCTATTATTGTTTATGTGTGATGATTGGTTTAAAAATTATTACCAGATGTTATGACAGTTCGCTGATAGGTTCATACAACTCGTAATCTATAATTACAGCTAACTAATAGCTTACTTACTCTAAAATATTAGATTCTTTTTGGGCCATTAGGATAATTGTTTACCCTGCGAGATCCACTACAGTTTGTTCGCATCCACCTTAGAATAATACTATATATAGAAGGAGCACTACTGATAACACGAAAGCCGGTTCACTAGTGCAACTAAGTAATGCTGCAACCCTAACAATATACAATTTTCTAAAAAAAAGTAGGCAATACTTCCGGTTGCTAAATTATTATGTTCTATTATTAATTAATAATTGATTATTCATAAAATACTAATATAAATATCGGTGCATTACAATAGTTTAAGCATTTTAAATTGTAATTTAACGTATTTATTAAAATTATATATAAAAAATTGGTCCTCGTCAACTAAATGTAGATTCTTGTATTCCGCCACCCTTTTGCCATCTAAGACCAGTTTTATTAAATACTCAACAGGTGTTTTAAGTTTTTATATTGGTTATTACGATCTTTCTTCATTAATTGATATTTATGACAAATATTTAAAATATTGTTTTTTTTGTCAGGTTGGCAGCATTACTTAGTTGCACCAGTCAACCGGCTTTCGTGTTATCAGTGGAATTATATTGTGTTTACGGTCCTGTGCTCCTTCTATATATAGTATTTTTCTAAGGCATCCACTATGCTTAAAGTATTTTTTAAAAATGCCTGAAACGGACAATTGCAACAAAAATTGCAGTTTCGGATTCTAAGGCTGAATACAATACTTTTCCTTTATACCTAAGTAGGCGAAGAAAAGTAAAAATAGATAAATATAATTAGAAAAAGTATATTCACAAAAAGTAAAAGCAAAGCATAGGCTACGAAACCAAAACCTACGGTACTGAATTCGAAAGCTCATAACATAACGATTATGAAAGAAAACTAATTCTAAAGTACTTCTCCATAAAAATAATGTAATTACTTTCTTGCTGTAATTTAAATAGGAAAAGTAAAAAAGACTCGTATTATCTGTAAGCCTCTTAAACTTCATTATTTTATCTTAATACTTATTAAGACGGGTCGTAAATATAAATACATTTACATAAATTTCAATTTAATTTAAAATAAATTTAAAAGTGGTTAGTATAAGGATTATAGCACTGACTATGCAAGTATAAAGATTTAGATTAAATAGTCTTTATAATTTCGCTCACAACTTGGCTTAACTTGCGCGGAGGTATTAAACACACAACGACACACTGTCGCTCTTTATTTTTTCAACGTAAATAGTAAAAAAATAAAATTTAATGCATTATGTTATTATATATATATATTATATATATATATATATATATATATATATATATATATATATATATATTTATTTATTTATGTGTGTGAGTGTGTTGTTATAATTATTTTATTATAAAAAACCTATAAGCCGCTTCCGTGGTAAAGGTTGTCAAAGCGTCAGTATTTAAACTGACCTTTGACACCACAGAGATTTGGAGTTCGCATCCCAGGGTACGCTCTCAGTTTATAAAAGAGATTATTTCGTGTTTAGAATAGACTTGGAGTGTAACAGTTGCTACTAATACCTGAGGTCGTTCCTGCTAAATTCTAAACGGGCATTAATACAAGTTATAATCGTCATGTTAGAATTAAAATCATGTCTACAAATAAACCTGATAAGCGTCATGTTAGAAATGATAGCAGGTCCACAAATAAATCTTATAAACGTCATTTTCTAATGAAATATTCGCTAAATGAAATTAACAAAGCAAAAAAACCGATTCCGGTAGCTCATTGGTAGAACGCTTGCCTATCGACCTGGAGGTCGAGGGTTCAAATCCAGCCGAGAGAGGAACTTAAATGAGGTTATCCCTTGTAAGGTACACTCGGGAGATCTTGAATTCAAGGTCGGCCAACCCAGCCATGGTTTTACGTGGTTTCCTTGGCTGCTAATAAACTCGGAAAGTCTTAAATTGATGGCCTCCGAATTCAAGAACTTTTTTTTAAAATTCATAAATTTAAACACTAAGTAAGTTTAATTTATAAATTCTATAATATAATTTGCATATAATTACAAATAGTTTACGTGAACATGACATAAGCTGAAAACTATAGGTATCACTAAGTAAGTATTACCAACTTAAAACAAAAAAGAACAAATACAAGTAATGCCATTCCACTGAGTCAATCACATACATTCATACTTCGGCATAACTTACGTTTATAAACATTCAGTAGATGATACACTCAGCCAAATATTGCATATTGGCTTTATTCGTTGTTTGTGGCCAAATTCATGACACGAGGTACTCAGATATTTGGCAAGAAGCCTACAATTAAAGATAATTCTTTACACCCATCATAAGTTTGGCAAGGTAAGTGATAATGCGTTTAAATTAAATATAAGAATTATTTTGAGTTAAAACTTAACTACAGGTATATCCCAAACTAAATAAAGATTTTAGATGGCTTAACTTAATAGAGATTAATGTAATATTATAATCAGGCATAAAATTAGGGTAATATAGTATTAATAAAAATTGAACAGGAGGATGGACTGGAGCGAGTAAGATGGCAGAATCTTATCAATTTCATTCAGCATGAGGTTTTGCAAGGATAAAATAGTGGAAGCACAATGGATATAAGGATCATTTCAGAGTGGAAGAAAAACCTAATGGTGTGGTCTACAATCAGCAGAAACTTTGACGAGGATAAAATAGTAGAAGCACAATGGATAGAAGGATAATTTCAGGGTGGAAGAAAGGACCTAATAGTGTGATCTACATTCAGCAGAAACTTTGACGAGGATAAAATAGTAGAAGCACAATGGATAGAAGGATAATTTCAGGGTGGAAGAAAGGACCTAATGGTGTGATCTACATTCAGCAGAAACTTTGACGAGGATAAAATAGTGGAAGCACAATGGATATAAGGATCATTTCAGAGTGGAAGAAAGAACCTAATGGTGTGGTCTACAATCAGCAGAAACTTTGACGAGGATAAAATAGTAGAAGCACAATGGATAGAAGGATAATTTCAGGGTGGAAGAAAGGACCTAATAGTGTGATCTACATTCAGCAGAAACTTTGACGAGGATAAAATAGTAGAAGCACAATGGATAGAAGGATAATTTCAGGTGGAAGAAAGGACCTAATGGTGTGATCTACATTCAGCAGAAACTTTGACGAGGATAAAATAGTAGAAGCACAATGGATAGAAAGATAATTTCAGGGTGGAAAGAAAGACCTAATGGTGGATCTACATTCAGCAGAAACTTTGACGAGGATAAAATAGTAGAAGCACAATGGATAGAAGGATAATTTCAGGGGTGAAGAAGGACTAATAGTGTGATCTACATTCAGCAGAAACTGACGAGGATAAAATAGTAGAAGCACATGGATAGAAGGATAATTTCAGGGTGGAAGAAAGGACCTAATGGTGTGATCTACATTCAGCAGAAACTTTGACGAGGATAAAATAGTAGAAGCACAATGGATAGAAAGATAATTTCAGGGTGGAAGAAAGGACCTAATAGTGTGATCTACATTCAGCAGAAACTTTGACGAGGATAAAATAGTGAAGCACAATGGATAAAGGATAATTTCAGGGTGGAAGAAAGGACCTAAAGATGTGGTCTATTCTCTTGGATGGACCTTTCCACTCGAACTACTTCTAATAATGTTAATAAATATTCAGAGTGAAATTAAGTTAAGTCATGATTTGAATCGAACGAATAATGGTTTAAAACACTTAGGCAATGTTTTTAGAACAAACACGCAGCGAGTTTTCATACAAATCAATCTTATAAAATTGTTTTCCTCATGCCGTCTATCTGTGTTTTTATATATTATCAAATCTAAAAATTTAGGTAATATATCCTAATCAAAAAACATTTTATTAACCAACAAAATATCTCAAAAATTAAATTTTATTTAATCAATTAAATAAAATCATATAATAATTTAAGTTAATATGATAAAGTAAGTTGAAGTTAAAAAATTCTATAATATTATTTGCATATAATTACAAATAGTTTACAACGTCCGGTCATTAATAACTTTTTGTTTACAACTGGCAATTTTAAGTTTTTACACGAAGTAAAACATTTTCAATAATTAAGAAACAGGACTAGCTACGGATGGAACTAGGTATGTACCTAGTTTTTCAACTTTACAAAATATATTGCAACTTCAATGCACAATGAACAAGTTTAATGAACTTGTAATTAAGTTTAAAAACTATAAATTATTATTTTTTTAAAAAAGTTGATTAAATAAATTATAAGACAAACAAGGCGTTATGATTAAGTGCAATGGGTGTACCGACATTAACCGGATTTCAAGAAGCCTAGAGCTCTAGTTCTTTAATTATAATAAGTCGTTTTGCGGCTTTTAAAACCACATTTACTGTCTAAATATTTGATAGCGATAACTTGATTAACTTGAATCTAACCCTAGATTCCTGTCAGGGTGGTCTAGGGTATGGAGCCCGGGCAATCCTCTCAGTTTTAATGAATAGTATTTGTTAGATGTGATTTCGACAACTTTAATTATTATGTATCGAGCATAGAAGATGCGAAACAAACTTAGGTTGTTCCCGCAAATTCATTACCAAAATGGGTCGAAAAACCATTGTTTCAAGATCAGTAAATAATTAGATTCCTCTTTCCACATTCGTGTTATTTATTTATTTAAACTAAATCAACTTAAATCGATTACAAGTTTTGCGAACCATGAATCAAAATAGAACATAGTTCTTATTTTATATATCATTGAAATGAGCGTGAATGGAGTCTATCATAAATAATGAAAGTAAAGAAGTCACTTCACAAAACAAAACTTTATTTGGAAAAACGCTTTTACCCTAACTTGAGGCCGACATAAATAAAAATGATCGAAAATTGGTTGAAAGCGGTTTGCCAATAAAGTTTTATTTTGTGGAGAGACTTCTTAACTTTAATTATTTATATAGTTATGTTTATAAGCATTCAAATAAAGGTCTATCCACAAATAAAGTTTTAAGCATATAATGATAGTAAAACTGGCTTTTAACTATAATTATTTATACCTATAAAGCTGGTTTTACAATAATTACATGCTTAAAACTATATTTGTGGATAGACCTTTATTTGAATCCTTATAATGTGGAATCCACTGGCGCTAACGTCACTCATATAGTTATGTTTGTTTAAATATCTTAATTAATAAAATAATTTAATTATTAATAATTTAGGTTGAAAGAAATATTGAGCATTTTTGAGGTTTCAAAGCTCTTTTATAATCCGCTAGATAATAACTTATTTTAAGTTCCATGAGAATAAGAATAAATTATTAGTAATGTTTTTATAAAATACCTTTATATCCTAATATTTTTTTTTTTTTTTTTTTTTTTTTTTTTTTTTAATAATAATAATAATTCTTTATTTCGAAAAAAGTTTTACAAGCTTTATCCTATCAGGTTAACCTTATATTAGTGAAAAAGCCAAAAAATAATTTATAATTTATAAAAACATCTAAATTTCAGTGAAAAGACTAAAGATTAGTATTAGTACAATAATACTAAAAAAAATTGGTTTTTAATAAAAAATTTAAATAAAAATTGGCTTGGGAAGAATAAAACAAGGGCAATTACAAATTTAAATAATTGGTCTCAAGCAACAAATTGACTTCCTACCAAATTTTTCAAACATCATTATAAAAATTAACATCTAAAAAGGTCAATAAATATTTTGATTCCTCTTTGCACGCTCACACATAACGTTTAACTATTCTTTTATTCAAGCAATAAAAGTCAGAATGAGTCAAGTGGTCAGGAATGTAGAAAAAAATTGTATTTCACTTTATATAGAAATATTAATAATTTAATAAAATATAAAAGTAAGAGTAACATAAAAAACCTATATAATACTGAAAATATATAAATGAAAAAAGTTGATTTACTTCCTAGTGTGAGGCAAAGAAGTACTCACACTTAAACACACGAACACACACACACATAGATACTTAAAATAAGTAAGCAGTTACTGAGTGTGGATTTTGTAACAAAAATAATGTAAGTATTAAAAAGGCAAAGAAGAGGCCTTCGGCCTCATAGCCACTGTGCGGCCCCCGCCCACGCCTCCTGTGACCGCGAAACGCCAACGTGGTTGTTGTCACGTGGCAGTTTGCCATAAAAGCAGTTTTGTAAGTGGCATATTGTTAATAAGTCAATATTGTTTAATAAGTTGGCACGATATTAACAATTCACAAATATATTGTAATACATATACAATATATTAGCAAATTATATTGTAAAGATATATAATTTACAAATATATATCGAAAAAAGTTATTTACATAAGTTATACATCTCAAACGATAAATAAATAAATATATATATATATATATATATATATATATATATATATATATATATATATATATATATATATATATATATATATATATATATTAGAAATATTCGACGTAGAAGTAAAAAAATAACAAATAGATATTTATTAGAATAAATATGTACTAATTTTTTTACGTATAATTATTATCGCTGACAGATAAATCTAGAAAGAAAGAGAAAGGCGGTACTAATTCAGAGTTAATAGCTAACCATGTGAAGTGATAATGCATTCATAGTGCAACTTAAGATTGCATAATAAATACTTCATACGATTGAATCTGGTTCATGTTTCATCTCCGTCGATAGAATGAAGCCATCAAAAAGCATAGGAATGATGAAATGTCTAAATTGAATTTTAGAACGTGGACGGTTTGTGAGAGTGATTGCTACAGCGAAAGTGTCACATGATGTCACACTATGATTCACACGAAGACAAGATGAAATAAAAGTTGTTGGAAGAATATTGTGAAGGAATAGACGCAAACTTGCACTATTCACCCCCCCCCCCCCCCCCAACCGGTTTTTCAGGAAGATATCTTCAGTTTTTTCCCCATCTTAATTTTAATTCTATATTTTTCCCAACTTATGTTAGTAACCCATCGGACTCCTAAAACATTATTATATACTTCTCTAACCATCCCCACTTTGATTCTCCTTTTAACCAATCTAAATTCACAAAAACGTAAGGAGTAGATAAATGCTTTTAGGGCCCACAGGAGGTCTGAGTCTGAGCACCCCGGGTTGGAAAACCTTGTAATAATGTATTGTTATACAAATATCGATTGCGGAATCAAGGACTGCTTCTACTCATTGGGCCGAGATGTAATTCACACTGTCAAATCAACCAACTAAAACTTTGAGCGCGACCAACAATTTAACTTGAGACTAGTACACAGCCCTAACCCGCGCAATAATAAACATAATTTGCTAAAACTAATATTTCATTATGCATTGTTATTAATAAACGTTAAAATGTATTCTTTATTTATTTTTATTTTATTTTTTTTTTATTTATTGAATAATAAACAACAATTGTGATTGTTACAAGTATTAGAGATAGCACAGTTTTAATGGCTTGGTGCGCTTGATTGAGAAACAATCCAGTGATTGCACTCAGGATTCTTTATTTAAATTACTTAATATAATAGCACTGTATGACCTCACTTCAATATGTTTTTGTCTTTCTGTTACAGTATAGAGAAGCAAACGAAGAAGACATCCACATATCAGAGAGCGAGAAAACGCAACAATTTTACAACTTACTGACGAGTTCGGTGGAAGTTATCAGGCACTTTGCGGATAAAATACCTGGTTACAACGAACTATGTCCCGAGGATAGAGAACTACTATTCCAGTCTGCCTCGCTAGAACTATTCGTTCTTAGGCTGGCCTATAGGTGAATACTGATAAAAAACTAAGCAAATTTACTGCCTTAATTAAAGTTTAAGTTACGAGCGTTTTGCTAATGACGTTATAACAAACTATAAACTTGTTGGAAAAAAAATTAACAAGCATAATTTGATTAGTTGTATAAGTCAAAACCAACCTTTAAATTTGTCTTGTTTTATAAAAAACAAAATAAATATGTTTACGTATGGTCTTAAATTGCAACCCAAATCATTGCAGTACGTATAAAATATGTAGAACCAAAAAAGAAATTTAATCTACAAAAGTAAACGAAGTAAAATCTCATATTTAAGTTTCCTGGAATGCCTTAATTTTTCGAGTTATACTTAATACGCAATATGCTTGAGTATTTAAGGATAGCCAGAGAAGAAAAAGTACGGGGTGTAACGCCTTCTGTAATATTACGTTTACCTGAAATTTTTCCAAATTATGAGGTAAAAGAATACTATATATTTATTTAATATGCAAAATAAAAAAATAATTTGACCTAAAAATGTAATCTATATAAAAACGCGTATTTAAAGATTTTGTACTACGCCTGTGATTTGTAAGTTATACTTAGAATGCAACACGCTCGAGAATTCCTTTCATAGCTATATGAAAACGGACAGGGAGTATTTCACATTGGTAGCGATCAGTATTAGTTTCAAAAACATGTGCCAGTAAAAACATGTTTTTACTGAATTTTAGGAGGATGTAAACTACTAAGTTACTAAGGAACTTATTAAACTAAATTTAAGAAGATAGTAATATCTTTAAGAGTACAAGGCTATAATTTATAATCCACAATTACAAAACCAACAACACATTACGTATCCTCTATCTGTCAAGCCTTATCTTCAATGTTCAGGATACTGTTTCTTTAACTTTTAATTTTCTGTGCATTGATTGCTTGCATATTGGTGTTTCAGGACGAAAGCATCAGACACAAAACTAACATTTTGTAACGGAGTAGTATTAAGTCGAGGGCAGTGCCTCAAGAGTTTTGGAGACTGGCTCCTAGCTATATTAGATTTCTGTCATTCACTACACTCAATGGAAGTAGATATTTCAGCATTCGCTTGTCTATGTGCACTCACACTTATAACAGGTTAGTAACTCCTTGTAATGAGTGAAGAATTAAGATTTATCAAAGGAAGCAAGAGCTCACAGCCTCTGATATCTTTCTCTAATAATTCTATACCCTATAGTTCTAACATAGAGTATAATAGACCTATAATAATAATAATAATGGATGTTAAGAGCCTAGAGGCTTATCATGGATAACCCCTGTGGGAACCTACTCAGGGGGTAGTGCCCACTGTCACACACCAAATGTTTCTAAATTAGGCAATAATTTATTTGAACAATAATCTTATACAAATTGTAGTACCTTAGGTAATATGTACAGTAACAAACAAAAGATAATCTAGGATGCAAACCCTAGATCTCTATAGTTAAGTTGATCGTTCTCCCAAAGACAAGTAAAATTGAGTTATCATCTACTGCCATATTAGATTATTGTATTTGATAAATACAATAAACTTAAGTTAGATAGTGAGACCTGTGTAGTGTAGTGATAAGGATTTCATACATTTGTAATGATTTTGGTTGCATGGATTATTATTCCTTGAATATGTTGAGAAAGTGTGATTGTATGGATTATTATTCCTTGAATATGTTGAGAAAGTGTGATTGTATGGATTATTATTCCTTCTATATGTTACGAAAGTGTGATTGTATGGATTATTATTCCTTCTATATGTTACGAAAGTGAGACATCAAAAACAAATATTGGCTCATAACAAAACAAAAGAAACCAATCAGATTCTATTATTTGTTTGTTTCGAGTCATAGGTAACCAATAGCATTGCTTTATTATGTAAATAATGAAATTATTTTAGGTTAACTTCCGTAAAGTATAGGATAAACTAATGCAGTCCAAAAAATCCAACTTTTCTTAGTTCAGTAAGCAAATTTATAATAATATATAGCTATATTTAAATGACAAAATTTTGAAATTTAATAAGTTTATTTATTTGGGATAACTTGAAGATAAAACAAAGAAGTTCTATATTTGTCAAAAATAGCTTATAATCAATCTTATGAATAAAATAGATAAATTTAATTCACTCCTAATCTATCGATCAGGGATTAACTACCTCAAAATGTACTCTTGATAAAAATCATTGACATCTAATTGTTTTTGTTTTCAGAGAGACATGGCTTAAAAGAGCCGCATAAAGTAGAGCAACTTCAAATGAAAATCATAGGTTCACTGAGAGATCACATCACCTACAACGCAGATGCCCAGAAGAAATCTCACTACTTCTCCAGATTATTAGGAAAATTACCCGAATTGAGGTCCCTCAGCGTTCAGGGTCTTCAGAGAATTTTCTACCTCAAATTAGAGGATCTTGTACCTGCGCCGCCTCTCATTGAAAATATGTTCTTGGCCAGCCTACCTTTTTAAGTTACCCCAACTCCAAAAAAATTAAAAAATAATAATAACTCCTTTCCCCAAGAAAAATGCATATTTTCTGTCAGCACCTTCCCCCTTACTTTTTTATACTAAATTTAAAAAATATATATAAAAAATCTAGGTGTTCCTCTTTTGAAATTAAAAAAAAATAAAATAAAAATATGTTTAATAAAATATGAATAAGTAAAAAAAAAAATATTTTCTATACATAAAATAAACAAATAAAAAAGTGTGCTTTATTTTTATTTTTCATCTTAGATATTATTAAAGAAATTAAATAATTTTTTGAATAGATAGCTTTTTATATCGGAGAGGGAAAAGCACTGTGAAATTTTGCTGTCAAGCATCAAGTGTCAAAAATTATCATTAAAATTTAAAGAGTAAAGGAATATTTCAACTTGATTTCTATTTGTCTTTTTAAGTCTAGACATTTTTTCGTGCCACATCTCCTACAAAAGGGGAGAGATGTAAGAATTATATGATACATATAATAAATACATACACATAAAGATACATACTATAGAATTTAAACTTAAGTTATTTTAGAAAACTTAGTTCAAATATTAATTTACAATTTAAATATTATTATCAACTTTAGGTACTAAAGAATTTTTACTATCCCCACCTGACAAAATAAAAATTAAAAAAAAAAACATTTAATTATAATCAATAACTATAATATCAGTGATACACAAATCACATGTAAAGTTAAAAAATAAAAGCAAATGCAGGAGTGATAGCGGTAACCTGTACGAGTTATATTAATTATTATGTTATTATAAATTAAAGAAACAACTTAACAACTCTTCTAATGTCTTTACAAAGAAATACATCGAAATGAAAATCTGCACAATCATTGTCCGCACAGTGCTCAAAACAAGCAAGATTTCACAGCAATTTGGATCCATTGAGACTTGAGAATGTGCCTAGAAACGTTGATCAAACTTTTTATTTGATTTTCCGACTATACAATTTTCTTTTTTCCATATTATTTTTGTATTTAGGTTGTAAGAACAATTTCCCAATGGGAATTCACACAAAAACAACAGAATTTCTTATTTGTAATTTTGAAATAACTTACTTGCCATTTGTTCAATTTAATTGTATTAATTTATTAAGTACATTTATTTTTATACCTAGGGCGCTGTTCTAGAATGTTACTAAAATTTGTGAGATATTAAGTCAAAAAAAAGTAACAAATTGCTTTGACTCATTAAATACATTTCAGCAATGTTCTAGATTATCGCTCATAATTAATTATTGCCCCCCCCCCACCAGTTAAAAAAGCTTTATTTAAGTAAAAAAATGAATATTTTTCTTTTTAATAAAAATTACTACCTTTGATTTATTTAATTAGTTTTATTATGTCTTATTAAATTAAGAAAAAGAGATAAAAAATGAATTTAGAATGATTCAACATTAGAAAAGGAATGTTTTTGAAAAGGAGTATTTCATACTCCATATAATATATTTCATACTCTCATTTAATAACATGACTCTAATCTCATTAACTCGTTTTGCCTTAGGAAATCTAATGAAAAAAAAGTTATAAAAACTTAAGTCTTGTATAACTTTGGAGAAAGCTAAGCAACTAAAAACTGACAAGTAATATAATATTGGAGGAAAATATTAAAATTTGCACTTTTATCATTGTAATTAGCTGATTAGGCTGGTTTATAGGGCACTTAATTGTGTTTTATCTTTATCTTACATTGTTTAAAAGTTGTAAATTTTAATTTTTAAGTCGGCGTTGAAAGTGAAACACATAAAAACAGTAGATGTTTCTTTCTCCCTTTTTTCATTCATAAAGTAGCACTATGAACCTTTATGTTCGGCAACTCCAGTATACCGCCTATAGAGGAAGGTTATTAGTTTGAGAAGAAATTTATAAAACATTCCTTTCTATTGCCTAACAATACAATCAAACTCAACTTAGGATTGAAACTTTGCAATAACTTACATTTTAGAGAAATGTGATGAGCCAAAAATGGATAAGAGGCAATTTTTAATTACTTATAAAACAGGGAACTAATTAAAGCTCAATAACTAATGGTTTTAATTTTCACGTACATACTTAACTTGTATGTCAATACTGCTAATTAGCAATATATTAAGAGTTCAGTACCTGTTGCATGTATGAACAGAATACACATCAATTAAAAATTATTTGGTATTTATTTATAAATACACATAAATTATTATAAAAATAACAAAGCAGGGATGCAAAGCTAGGGAATAAAGCCATTTACACTTGTGTTATAAATAATAACAAATATATTTTTTTGCCATTTTACAAAAATTAAAATCAGAAAGGGAGTGCCATCTTCATTAATTCAATTTTGCTTCTACTCTAGATGTATAATATCTAATGGATTTTAATCCATTTTTAGAAGAAAATCCTTACCAGAATATCCATTTTGGATTAGAAACCCATCACATTCCAAAAAATTCAGACAAAAGTTCAATCTTAAATTGTTAATATAGTACTTTTTTTAACCAATCAGAAGGTAAGATATCCAGGGTGATACTTTAGTGATACTGATGTCTATTTCAAAAACAAATACAAAAAAGTGACACTTAATAGCAATACTTAAGTACATTGGTGACATACATTAAGACTTTTTCCAATGTTAATAACATAGAAATAAATCTTAATCAATGTCAAGCAACATAAAAATATAAGTTTTTGAAATATTAACAAGTATCACTCAAACTTTGGCAAGTCAAATAATGCCATCCCATATCTTATCTCTTTATACTACAGTTTGTAATACAAGACTTAAGAAGATGTGTGTATTTTAAAAATTTGTTTTATTTCATTATTATCTTTATGTGTACATAAAATCAAAATAGGTGTAATTTTGGTTTCCTACTCTTCATATATAATTTCTTTTTTTTCCATAAATATATTTAAAAAAAATACTTTTTAAATAAATTTAAACTTTAATTAAGAGTGTTCTTCTAATGTTTATTTTAATTGTATATACATATATATTCTTTTGGAAGTCATCTTCCATTTTTTTGTATAATTTGCGTTATTGAATAAATTTAGGGAGAGGCCTAACAAATTATAAAAACGATGGGACAGCCTTTTTATTTTTATATAAATAATAAAAGTTTATGTAATATATAATATAATTTTATATAAGATATCAAGTTTGGCTGTGTATTGGGAGGAAAAGTGGTTAGTTACCGACTTCATTTGGAGAAAGTTCAATGGGAAAGGTCCTTACAGATGTAATTGTACAGAAAATAAATACAACAAAACAATTTTTTAATCAAAAATTTAGTGTAATATTCAAAAACAATATTAAAAGTAACTCAATATTTATTCTGCTGAGAAGAAACTAATATTGACTCTTTTAAAGTCTCTGGTAATTTAGGAAAATATCAAAAATCTATAACTTTCTTATTTAAATTATGAATTTAAATAAAAAGAGATTAAGATGGTAATAAATCTTACTGAAACTTAAGTAATACTACGTTAGATAGTTAAGAACATTTATTACCAGGTACATCAAAGCTGTTCATCACTAGTGCAATAAAACGATTAATTAAGAAAAAAAAATTGTAGGTGTTAAGTTTCTTAACACCACAGAATTTTAGTAGTGATCCACTGCAAATACAATTATTGGCAAGAAGGAGTTCCCAAAATTTAATTTTTATTTAATAAAGATATCTAATAATATGAAGCCGTCAGCAAAAGAGTTGTCTTAATTGAAATATCAAATTAGAATACTGGAGCATTAACTTATTTGTACTGAAAATAATAAATAGACCATTTTATTTGAAAAATTAATAGTTGAACAAAATAAAAATCGAACAATATATTTTATTTAAATTTTTCATGACCGGAATCTTAAAATTATGGCAACTTTCAAGAATTACATTTATTATTATTTCCTACGATCCCCCTCATGGAATAGCTATCCCTTCTTCAAAATAACCATTTCTTTCAGAGAATATCAATTGCTTTTAGGAAATATTTTTTCCTTTTTCAAAATAACCTATCAGGGAATATCAATTCTTATAGGAAATAGTTTTATCTTCAAGACAATAGCTATCTACTTTTATTAAAATTATTTTTGATAATTATTAAAAATTTACAGTAGGCACATCTCAAATGTATGTGTTATTGCATGTAATTAATACATATTTATTAATTAATAAATATACATCTAATATAAAATTTTTAAGGCCACTCTTGCGGTAAAACACTTTATACATAGATATTAATGATTTACCTGCATAAATAATAATATCAGTTGGAAGTGTTAGCTGGTCCATGGCTGTCCCATTATAAATTCGAATATACCTTAAACAAAAATAAAATATTTAAAAATAATGAAATACTCGAATAAAGATATTATAAGCACTCAAAGTAAGCTTTAAAACACTACTTTTATATACTAAATAATGTAAACAAAAAAATAGGTGCAAAATATTATTTATTTTACTACCAAATTATTTTGTAATTATTTGTACTTAATTTTTCTTAGGCGATGTAAATTGTGCACTGTTATTGAAATCATTCTGTAAGTAGTTAATGAAAACCTTAAGCAGATTTGTTTTAACATAAACTACAAATAAACATGATCCTCATTTAATATGATTTTTGGAAATTCGCTAATACAGGTGAACAGAAAAGAGTGGGAATTCTATTTTTCACACAGAGAAAAAGGTTGGCGAAGAGTGACTCGGTTCTTTAGCCATTTGTGGAACTATCCACTCCACCAATTCTGTAGTCAGACTGTATTATAAAAATGTTCTTGTTTACATTTAATGTAAACTGGTTGAAGGCAGTATAACCAAAGTTGTTGAAAAGGAACCCAAAATGACTGATAGACAGACATGAAGACAGCCTAAATTGACAGACAAGTTATAATAGATAGTAGACAGAAAAATAACAGAACAAATTTTCTATTATTTAAAAATTTGAATTAATAAACCAGTATTCTTTTAGAGATCAAGAAACCTTTTACTTATTAAAGATTAGTGGTTTATACAACAATAGTAGCAGAGCGTGGTTGATCCACGGACCATATTTTTAAATAATAGAAAATGTGGTCTGTCGTTTTTCTGTCTACTGTCTTATAACTTGTCTGTCAATTTAGGCTGTCTTCATGTCTGTCTATCAGTCATTTTGGGTTCCTTTCTGACAAAAGTGGCAACAAGATAAACAAAAACAAGAAATAATGTGTCTTTCCTCTCTTCTGATTCTATCTTTTCAGAGCTACATTGAGCTGGTAATGTATGGAACCATTAGAGGTGGTTATGTAGGTAATTGGTATTATGCAAATGTTGTATCATGTGGATTGTTCTGTAGAAGGTGTTAAGTAAGATAGAAAAGAGAGACATAACTTTCTACCTCTTTTAGCGAATTTACTACTAGCTTTATATATTGACAGAAAAGTACAGTGAGCTCTTGAAGTAAAATAAATACTCTTGGACCACCAATAATAAAAGAGAAGAAAAGTACTTAAGTAAAAACAGGAAATTATTTAACAATTTTATAAAAATAAAAAACAGCTAAAGCCAGTATTGTATAAGCCCATTTAGAGTATCAGATTAATCTAAGAATAAGCAGTGCAATTTTACAAAACCCATATGTATTTTTTAATCTAAATGTAAAAAAGACAAGTTTTATTTGATATTAGTAGATTATTATTTTATAATAATTTTTATGTAATTTGTAATCATTTTTTAATTTTTCTACCAAGTTACCATAACAAGGGAAAAGATAAGTTTTATAAATATTATTTATTTTAGAACATAAATTAGCATAATTTTCAAAGAAAATGATGCTAATAATTTTTTTTTATTTTTGCAAATAAAAACATATTAAAAATATAAGAATAATAAACTTAATTTATTTTTTTTAATAAACAGGGATAAATGAACTTCAATAAAATTAATATGTAACTTTTGTTAAACATTTTTCAACCAAATGACTTTTATAATAAATCTAAAAAAATATAATTTTAAACATTAACGACAAAAGAAATTTGACAAAAATGGAGTTTGCATAAAATACCGGTTATCACAAATAAATAATACATTTTAAAGTTAAAACAGAAAAAAAGTAAGGCCATTAACACTCAACAGCTTAAGTAGGGGTACAATTGACACAAAATAAAATAACTCAGGTTCTAAGCAAAATATCTAACATATAAGACAGTACTCATTCCTTATATTGGTTCTGTACAAGACATGCCTTATTTTAAGTTTGTAAAGTTTTAATAAGAAAACAATTTGAGGATTACATATAAAATTATTCTTTTTATTTCTACAAGTTCATGAATGAGAAGAATAATTTTTAAACTCAAAAAAATTAGCGTTCAGAGGCCCAAAAATTAAGCAGAATAAAACATTTTTTATTCTACTTTTATGTATAAAAGCAGATTTTATACATTTTTTTAGATTGAGATATCTTAGATGAAATAAATGTTATCTCCATTTTTCACAGGAAAGCTTTAAGAGATGTATCTCAGGACAGACCTTGTTTTCTTAAAATTCTACAGTACAGTTTTGTCTCAAAAACTTCAGATTGATTTTTAATGATTAAATGTAGTTATATTTTCGTTTCTTACGTAAACAACTATTTATACTTTTTTACTGTTAAGTTCAAAACATAAAATTAAAAAAGTACATTTATTTCAAAAATATAATGAAACGAACATGAGGTGTTTACTTTAATTTATTAAATTGATCCCAATTTTCAAGATCAGTTGGGTAATGCATTTCCTTCCTCATATATTTGCAAATTTAACCATTGAATCTAGCAGAACTGTTATTACACCAGAACATGATAATAAAACAAATATTTTCGGAGGGGCGATGTTAAGAAGACCTTTTACAGCTTTATAAAGCTGAGGCAACTCCTGTAAAGATTTTTTTTGTCGTTACTCTTACATAAAAATTTTACTAAATCAGCATTTTTATAAATTCAAAATTGTCTACTTAACACAACCCAAAAAAATCCATTTAACACTTATAAGAACATAAACTAACATAACTTTCACAAGCTGCTGCATTTTACTGTCTGTCCAAAATTTAGTTTTACAAAAAATAAAAACATATCAAATCATTGATAAGTAAAAAACATTTAATAAAAATACTTAATATATTTTTTCTATGTACTTAATATTGAAATGGTGTATTTTTTGTTTTTACATATTAGTAAAATATAAGCCTTTTGTGTAAAAATAATCCTTAGCCTTCATAATAAAATAAAATATAAAATGGAAGAGAGTTGAAAATAACAAATTTACCTTGTAATTTATAAAAACACAACAATAACAATGACAATGAGGCACATTGTCATGTATAATTAACAAAAACAAATTAAAAAACAGTAAATTTACCATTTACAACATAAAAAAAAAATAATGGCAGCTACCAACAAGGTTTAAGCAAAAGATAAAAAATGAAAAATTCTTAAAATACAAAATGTAAATATATTTTAACCATTTTAGTATACACAGTGTTTAACCAAATAAAAGACATGGATAGCTGTCATAATTTTTTAAAGTATTTTTTTAATAACTTGGAATAGAAATTAGTGGTATCACTAGATTTTTTCTAACAAGCCTCATCAAGGCTCTAAAAATTTATAAGCTCTAATAATTTGTAATACATTTTTGTTGCTATATTACTCAATAAATAAAATGTAATTTGAACAACCTGCAAAACAACAAAAATGTAATTTTCTACTGAAAATTAGCTAAAAATAGTTACATTCTAAAATTACGGATGGAAAACAAGAATTTAAATAAGGAAATAAATTATTATTTTCAACTCTCGTATTAAATGCTATATAAAATAAACCAATTATTATCATTATATGCTTTTTATAAATTTTCTTATTTTTATAATTGATTTTTTTAAAAAGAAATTATATTATAAAAAGCAATGTTATTCACATTTTTTTGTCTGAAATCTAAGTGTAAAATAAAAATCAATTTTATTTGTTGTCATAAGTCAAAGCTTCAAATCACAAATGAATTTCTCTAGTTGCCCCCCATAAAATTGAGTCTTGGAGTGATTTTTTTTTTGCCCCAAATCAAATAAGTAACAAACCACAGAGCAATACCTTCGAAATGCCCCAAATCAAAGTGTAAACTCACAGAGCGATTGCTTCCCCACCCCTAAACCATAAGTGTGAAGTCACAGATCAATTCTGCCCTTAATCAAAGCACTAAATTACTTTTGTTGCAACAAATCTAAGTGCAAAATCACCGAGAAATTTCTTCTTTCGAATCAAAATGCAAAACATGAATGTCAAGCCATATCTTAGCTGTATAGTTTCCCTTTTATGTAAATTAAATATAATTTTATTACTTTGTATTTTAATTTTAAATAATTTTTAATTTTGAACTTTTTTTTTGTTGAAAAAGAAAATATAAAGTGGATTTGTTTTGTTAAAAAAATGTGTATGATTTTTCCTTTAGTCCAGCAAATTTACGTATTTAAACTACAGATTACACGATGGACAATTCATTAAAATGATTAATTCTGGTTTAATAATGAGCCAAGAGAAACAGACAGTATACATAATTATTTTTTCTGAGAAAACAAAGTATGAGCATAAGCTCAGACTGACACCGTGCTCTCGTAGTGTAATTCATCCTTGGATCAGATCCAATTCACAAGTCAAAGGAAGTGTAAGAATTATGAGGCAGGAATCAGATCCTATCTACTTAAAGAGAAGAGATGGGATTTAATCAATTGCATCCCATACATTGTGAAAAAAACCATGTAAATGGTCTATAAGGTCATCAAATAAAAAAACTATTCACTGTGAATATTTGATGAATATTTTTACTAAATAACTCCTTGGATATTGTTTTAATAAAAATTCATAATAAAATTACCCTTATGAGGTATTTTAGGGTTAAATTTACCAGTAGAAGTAATAATGTAATAGTAGTAGTAGTAATAGGATGGGGATACAACCTGGCATATAGGATACGTAGTTGGGCCCAATTCCTTGCAACCACCACCTCTACCAAAAGAGTTCTTAAGGCATGGCTTTCTAAGGTTAATTGGAAAATTCATATTTTTTTAATTTGGTCAAGTAATGGCATATACCAACCAGCCATCTAACAGTGGCTTAACATTTGTAACTGAGAAAGAGACATGTTCTGGTCCAATAAATAGGGTGTCAGCTTTGAGTCTAGTAAGTTTATCTGCAACCTCATTACCCACAACACCCATATGGCCTGGTGCCCAATAAAGTGTAACAGTTTTATTATCTGCCAAGAGCAATAAGTAAGCTCCACATTTTTGAAAAAGGGCGAAGGTATCACAAGGGTGGAAAATAAGGGTTTCATTGCAGCCTGACTATCAACACAGATATCTCTAATTTTAACAAAATCACTTTTAATAAGATACAAATATACTAAACTATAGTACGACACACGGCTAAAATCAGTTGACAGTGCGGGAAAATAGTGTTGAAGAACCAATAAGGTTGGCCTGATTTGAAATTAAGAGCGTGGTTTAACATTCAGGACGAACCTTATTGGCTCCCTCACATTATTTTCCCATGCTGTCAACTGATTTTAGCCGTTTGTTGTATTATAGAAGAGGGATGCCTCTGTGATTAAGAGTCTGGAATTGAGGTAACTTTCCTTGGTAGCATAAG
Source organism: Microvelia longipes (assembly GCA_018340805.1). Lineage (NCBI taxonomy): Eukaryota > Metazoa > Arthropoda > Insecta > Hemiptera > Veliidae > Microvelia > Microvelia longipes. The sequence continues at coordinate 62,661,395 of JACMZG010001863.1, read as the reverse complement.
AGGATTTATTTATTTACATACTTGAGGTTACTTTATTACAAAGTTTCTCAATTGTCAAAATTGTATAATTAAATGAAAAAAAAAACAAGAAAACAAATAGATTATAAATTATTAAATAGACTGCATAAACATAGGCAGCATAACTTGAATAACAAAAAAATTAATTAAAAAAAGAAAGAAAAAAGCATAACATTGCATGAGAAACACTAAGACCGGTATTCAAAGACGTTTTCCTAACATTTTCCTAACATTCTCCTAACATTTTCTTAACTCCTAACATTCTCCTTAAGGATAATGTTAGGAAAATGTTAGAAGAATGTTAGGAAAATGTTAGGAGAATGTTAGGAAACGTCTTTGAATACGGGCCTAAATATTTAAGGTGGGAATACTAAATTACCAGCTAAAAATTTGTTAACATTATAGTAGGCTTTCTCAAGCAACAATGTTTTAATGCTTTTTTGAAATTTTTAGGTGGAAATTCAACTATTGAAGCTGGTAATTTATTAAAGCACCTTATTCCATTAAAATTTGGGGACTGATGTGATTTATTGAGCCTACAGGTGGGAATATATGATATGTTAGCAATATATCTAGTGCCAAAATTGTGGTTCTTAATATAATTAAACTCTATTAAAATACTGCTTTACGCAGATGATCTCATATTGATGGCCCCTGATATCCCCACCCCCAAGAGAATGATAATAGAAATGGAGAGATACTGTGATACATTGAACCTAATAGTCAATCTTACAAAATCAAAAATTATGATTTTTGGAAACAAAGGAAAAATATCTAAGAAAGACTCGTTTTGGTTTAAACAAGATAAAATTGAAATTGTAAATCACTATAAATACTTAGGGGTTACCATGTCTCACAGTATTTCTCTGACAAAACCACTTTGAGGAAAAAATCTCAATAGCTAAGTTTGCTACCAATAATATCTGGAGTTCTTTTTTAGCCAAAAACTACCCTTTAAAGAAAAATTAAGAGTATTTGAAACAGACATTGAACCAATAATTATGTATGGGGCTCAGGTATGGGGGTTAGAAAGAGCCAAAGAAATAGAAAAACTATACAGATATTTTATAAATAAATGTTTTTTTGCTACCCTCAAGTACTCCTAACTATGTGATAACTCTAGAAACTGGAAAGCCTTCCAGATATACAAAACATTTAAAACTCCATTTTGATTATATTATAAAAACACTTAGTCTGGGAGATAATAGACTCACCAAATTCTTAGCCTTAGAAATCATAAGAAGAAAAATATATTGGTTTGAAGAGTGGCGGAAGTTAGGGCATGTTTATGGTGTGGATATTAATATAGATTTAAATGACCTCAGAGTAGAGGAACTCAGAGGTGTTTTATCTCAATTAAATGCAAGGGTAGAGGTATCTGACAGAAGTGAAGCAATTCAAAAAGCAACAAACTCTAAATCTCACCCCTTATATAAAGAAGTACTAACAAATAATTCTCCACCTAAATATATCATAACTTTAGAGGACAGAATAGTTGCTGGATGGATGTTAAAAGCAAGGGGTCAGCTCCTTAACGTGAATTACAGTCATGGTCACTCAGATTACAGGTGCTCTCTATGCAACTTAAATGTAATAGAGGACAACTTCCACTTAGTTGCAGTCTGCCCAATCCTTAAAGAGTTTAGGCTGTCCTTCTAAGGAAAAGCTTTACTCTCAAAAGATGATTATTTTAGGAAGCTAAACTGCAGCTCAGTGGAAGAGTGCTCTCAGTTTGCATCTTTCTTGAGAGCTATATGCAGGTACAGGGCAATGCTTACTAGAGAATTATGAATGAAATTGCTTCTTTAAAAAAAGATAATAGATTATTATTTTGATTTTATAAACAAACTCAAGAGTTCATGCTATACTGAACTAACTTAAAAGCTTATGTCTAGTTAAAGTAAAATAAAAAATACCTTAATTGCTTTTAATAACACTCATATATTTTTATAGATTACATGTTAAATAGTATTAAGCGTAACCCTCCTCCTGACGGCTATTTTGAAGCCCTGGAGTAGAGGCTTGTTCCGCAGCAAACTAACAATCAATGTTTTATATCAGAAATAAAGCCATTTATTTATTTATTATATAATTGAACTCCCCCTCATCATACTTTGCTTTAACAAACAACCACAATGAAAAAATATAGGCTGAATGAAAAGTTAAAAAGATTAATGACTTCACCTCACCAGCAGACAAACTATTTTACTTGACTATTCATTTAAAACTTTTTGAGTGTATTTTAGTTTACCTCAACTGTCCACGATAGTCCCTAAGCAAATAAATCTCCTTTTGCATAGCGACATCGACTAAATAAAATAAAAAGCACCAAGCACAAAGTGTCAATTGCTTTCTAACAGATATCAGTTCATCATATTACTAGCTTATATATAAGCGGCATACTGCCCCGATGAAAGCAAATTTTTAAATGCATCAGTCAAAATACGTGATTGTTAACATTATATCAATCAATTACATAATGTAACTAATGTTTGCTTGATAATGATCTGTGTTTAGAGTGAAATATCACAATATGTCTGGTGGAATATTCAATTATGGAGACCAATAATATAAATAATGTACATGTTTTGTTTGATGTATACATGTCAATCAATAAAACAGGAACTAATGCTAATATATACATATGTATATTCTTGAAGAGGGAATCTTTTAAAGACCTCATTTCAAGGGACTTCTTTGACTTCATTTCACTCTCCCCCTGCATGACCCCAATCTCATACGCTTATTGTTTTCTTTGAATATTTGCAAAAGATATAAATAAGAGACAATAGCGTCATGACATGAAATTCGGATGTCATTAACGTCAATTGTGATGCCCAAATACATAGATATATACTAGAGGGGTCATAGCCTATCTATCTGATTACATTGAGGGACCAGAAACATCTGTTTGGAGCTCTATGAAACCTCATTGATACCTCCTCCAAGAGTAAGTATAGGTTATTATAAATCATTTGTTTTCGGCTTTTCGCACATTGCTTGTATTTTGATTTGTATTCTTAACGTTCTACAATATAAATTACAGTAATTTTGTGCTGATTATTTGATTATAATAATATGTGAAAGTGGTCAGGTTACTTTTTCGATGTCTCAAAATTTAACCTATTAATTAATCTCTCTAGTGATAATATCTCTATGCCCAAACTGGGTTGCCAGGCATCCTGATTTCGGCAGGATAGTGCAGACATGAAACCTTTGTCCTGCTCAAATTTAAAATCCCGACGAAACTAAAAATGTCCCGATATAACATATTTTTCATTAGTTTTACATTTAGTACGTTCACACACACTCTAGATCCGCGGATCGTATAGAATATGTATACAATACAGTCAACTAACTTCACGGTTCTTGCAGCGTATTTGTTTAGTCGATTGAGTGATAACTGATCCCGCCAAAACATGGCGTCTTGTATAGTAAAGGTTCACTTTTGGTTATAAGGAAGTTTAAAACAAAAAATATATTTAATTAAATTGTGATTTCTTTGCATAATAATAAAGTTACACTAAAAGAAAAAAAAAATATTCGAAAAGTAATTAGATCAAAAAACAGTTATATAGAAGTGAAATAAAAGTTCGACGAGAAGGTTATCCATTAAATACGATCGTCTCTAAAGGTACACACACAAAAAGACAGTGTATCGGGGGATCCATTTAGATTCCATCTCCCTAGTTCCAGCGTATGCGATCGGATCCCCTCCGCATGGTTCATGCAGCTAATATTACCGTATTGAGAGATCGTACTCTATACGATCCGCGGATCTAAAGTGTGTGTGAACGTACTAATTAATACAAAAGGTGAACGCAGTTTTTGTCGGTAATATTATATTGCTAAAGAAACAGCAATTCTACAGGAAGTAGTTCATATATTAAAAAACCAAACTTAGCATAAATACATATATGGTCCATTTATGCTACCATAGAAGTATAACTGGACCACTACCCCCCCCCCCCTCTTGCCAGATTTTGTCCGGCTCGATCGAGGCAAAAATCTGAACCTGGCAACCCTATGCTCTAAAATTAAAATAACAATATGACAGTTAATCATAAACTACAACTAATTTATCATAGTCAGGTCGCAACAAGGAATAAATTCAAAGAAAAGTTGAAAGCGTTACCTAGAGAAAGAGGACGCTCAGGCCGGCTAAGGAAAAATCTGAATTCCTCTATTTATAAACAAGTAACTGCTTAAATTCTTTCGATAGAAATGTTAAACACCCCTTACAGCACAACATTCACATGCTTTGAGGAAAAATCATTTAGAATTAAATAATGAAATGATAAAAAACGCGAGTAACTTGCGAAATCGGAAAAAAATGGACGACACTGTCCTGGATTTTGAATTTTTTTCAGTGCCTTTTTTGCGAGTTGCAACTTTAAGCGCTAAGTTTTATGATATCGACATTCTGTCTTGTCCTTAAATACATTTAATAACAAGTTATTTCATTCGTTTTTCAACAGACACGTTAAATATAAATGATAAAATATTTAAATTAATGAAGTGTACGCAAAAACTGAAACAATTGCGTATAATTAATCAATTTAATTGTTTTGTATATAATATTTTCGGTGATACGGTATTACCCAGAATGCAGTGAAATTTAAATTCTTATTTCTGATTGGCTAATTCAAACTAAGACAAGCCAATGAAAATGTAAGATTTTCAGCTGGCATTCTATATCTTATGGCATGTTAATTTTCGAGCCATTTTTTTCATCATACTTATACAGTCAAAGTGATTAATGCCCGTCATTATTAAGTTTGGGGCAGAAACAAGAAACACAACAACTATACAGTCGAAGGGCCTAATACTAGAATTAGTACAATGGTTTCGATTAAGAAAAGAGAAGAAATAATCTTACAAAATGTCTAAAATTAATTATAGGTAAGTAATTTTATCTAATAACTTCATTTTATGAGGTTGTCTGCTGCATTAGTAGTCTTTGATACTGGGTGCTTCTAATTTGATGACTTATTCATAAAAATATTTTGATAGTTGTAGTATATCTATAGTTTAACACATGGTTAAAATCAGTTGACAGTGTGGGAAAATAGTTTTGAGGAACCAATGAGGTTGGTCCGATTTGTAATGTTGGGCGTGGTTTAACATCAAGGAATAACCTCATTGGCTCATATTATTTTCCCACGCTGTCAACTGTATTAGCCGTGTGTTCCACTATAGTAGTTTTCAAGAGTGCCATATTTTTATAAAAGAAATTGTAGGTAAAATTGTGTAAAAATAGGGGTTCAGCAGTGCAGACAATTAGTACGTTGGTACTTACTTACTTGGTTCCCAACATAAAGTTGGGACCCAGTAAATAGGCAATTAATTCACTTGGTACCGACAATTATATTACTAAATTAATATGTTCTTATCCTTTGGGGATGTTGAGCTGGGGCCTTTTGGTTGGGTTGGAAGGGGAAAGAGATTGAAACAAAAATAAGATTGATATAGTGCGAAAGTACCCTTGGTTCCACATAAAAATTGGGACCCGTTTGGGCATTAACTTGGAGATTACAAAATATTTTGTCTTCATGCATTGTTTTTTTTTGTCTTTTCCTTCAAATCGAAAATGGGTTTTGAGTTTAGACAGACGCTCGTGTTTTCCAAATCCACTCGATTTTTTTCAGATAATTGAGGTTGGGTACCAAGTAATAGTGCCTATAAGGCCATGCAGAGGGAATCAGTCTTGATACCCTACCAACTAGGGGGCGGAATCTAGATCAATCTTCCTAATCTCCTGTATGTACCTTCCTTCCAGTCTGGATAACCTTCTGTCAAACTATTATTTACTAAATATTCCGTTTATCTAACTTTTTTATTTTTTTCTTTAGTGTAACTTTGTTATTATGTAGAAACACATTATTTTTTTTGTTTTTACTTCCCTTATATTTTAAAATTGGTCAGTTATCACTTTTTGTGGTACACAGTACAGTACAGAACCTTTTGGTATTAAATGCGTATGGAATGCAATGTGTGTAGGTTAGTAAAGTTTTCTGAATCCTGAGCAAATTCTGTCAATTTAATGGTAATAACACAAGCTTTATCAGTTAACAGCGTGGAAAATAATGCAAGAGCTAATGAGGTAGTCTGGATGTTAAACATGGCTACAATTTTTATAACTGATGAACGCCTCGTTGATTTCTCAACACTATTTTCCCACACTGTCAACTGATTATAACCGTGTGCTTTACTATAGTTCCTCTGAATATCCCCATTGCAGCATCACAAATTCTGTTCTCTCTCTCTCTGTAGATAGCATTGACGGAGGCTGATTAGCACTCCCAAAAACCATAGATCTAATAAACTGCGTAGGCTTCCGCGGTTATTGTCATGAAGATTTAGGTCTTCCGGTGCTGACCGCGTCAATGTAGATGAAGAATCCGACGTTTCGCTTCCACTGTGGAAGGCATCTTCAGGGATGTAGGACATCATGGATAGAAACACAATGCTGAACTCAGATAGAACACAAAACTGAACTCAGTTCAGTTTTGTAG
>JACMZG010001863.1:62623715-62651151 GCA_018340805.1 Microvelia longipes | reverse complement strand
CCTCTCAGATATGATACAAAAACCTTCTTGTGTTTGTCCCACTCCGAAGAAAATCCCAGCATTAGAATATATCTTATATCTCAATATGTTTTGTGTAGATTTAATTAAATATACTTTACTTGTTTTAAACTCTAGGTTTGTAAAGCATTAAATTAACCAAAAGTAGATATAGTTTAATCATTTTTCATTTAAATAATATGTGCAAAATATATACTATAGACAATTACAATGCGAATTGTCAGTTCTATTAATACTACATGAAATATATTTTTATATTCAAATTTCTTAATTGCATGTATTTCATGAACTCTAATCAGTATTTAATTTTATGAGATATATGTACATTCTCTCATATATCCTACGAGTGTTAACAAACTGCTATAAATATAGATAATTTAAATTCAGAACTGGAATTTTCAAGACACAATGATATACATTCAATTTTACATTGTGAAAAGAATTTTTAAGAAATCAACAATACAGATAATAAGAGAAAAGATGTTCCTAAACTTATAAATATATTTTTAATTGAATTCATACTATATCAGGCTCTATATTTCAGGGGTGGCACCAAAATCTTCCGGACGTGTGAGAATTCATTTCACCATATTATTATACAAATGTATATATTAAATTTTTTATACTCACAAGTAGTTGAATAACCAAAATGTATTAAAAATACAATACGGATTATTTGAATGTTTCTACATATATATAGCTAACTAGTTTATACTCAGTGTGTATAAAATATGCGGGATGTGAGAAACCTATGCTATTGACTTATTTAAATTTCTCACTTCATAGCGCGCATTATATAAATTTTGATTAAATAGAATTTATTAGAAGATATTTTATTAAATGTAACACCTATAACATATTTTAATGACTTATGATGATTCTTCCCATGATAATTCTCTCATAACTATCACAAATGATTATATTAAAGATTTCTATAATAGTTAGTGAGTTTTCTATGTATGTCCTATATGGCGGAATTAACTATAATATATATTTTGTTATAATCTGCTCGGTCCATAATATCGGTTCTAGATTGGTGCATATGCATAGATTTATATAAATATGTGTCGCTTTGGAATCTATCTCTCATACTTGACCATAAACTTTGATACATATATTATATAAATATTCCTTCAATTACTTGAATGATATATAATTCATAAGGTGGAAGTATATTTTTATTTTGATAATATTTTACTATTGTCTTTTATTTTAACGCTATAAATTTATTGATTTATTTTTAAATATTTCTCTCTGTTAGTGTGATAAGAGATAACTTGTCTATATAGTTTTCTTAGTTATATTCCATTTATGTTTCACTGTCAAAATGTCTAGTAATGTTCTCTTGGGTTATTTTGTTAGAATATTTAATTCTAGCACTACAATCACTTCTCTATCTTCCATTAAAAGATTCCATTATATTTTATTTCTCGCAAGGAACCATCTTCGCTCAGATTCAAAAAGTTCCACAATAATAATCTGCAAAGGTTCTCCACCCTGAAATTATTACTGTGCCACTTTTCTATATACTTAATAAGTGAATTAAATGACTTTTCTATAATTCTTATTTAGTTTGTCTCTTGATTGGTCTGTTAATTTCAATATGTTGAAGATTTTAAGAAATGTTAAACATATGAGATAACAAAGATTAAATTATAAACACAGGAAATTCCAGCTTTTATAATCTTAAAAATATTACGCCTCATAGAAATATCATTTGGGGCTCACAGGTTTTGTCCGAATCAAGATATTTGATGTGCACATGAATATGAGGTTACTCAAAGAAATTTCTCTCTCTGTGTGTGGAGGTGCGATTTCGAATCCAGGCATAAATCATCAATTTGTGATTAATGTATATTTCAATAACAGTTATTCTGTTAGATGTAAATTGTGGGAGTTTATAATTTAACCTATTTTGACTTGAGTCACGCAACAATAGTAACTGTTCTACTATATTTCGCAAGTCTTCACTTTTTTTAATTTAAATTTGAAAATTCACATTGATCATTTCTGTTGTGATAATACATGATTTTACTAATATATGTTCTCTATTCACAGTTATTGTTATTCTTTATTTATATAAATATCAGCAATTTAATTTATTGTATTATATTTATATACTATTCGATTCATGGCTTGCGAAGCACTTGAAATTGTTATTTTCAGAAATAATAAGCCATCACTATGTTTTCATTGCTTTTCTATTACAGATATTTCATATAAAAAAATTTGTTGTTATGATAGCAAGTGAACAAATAATATACTAACTTGATAGCATGAACACTATAAAGGATTTTTCAATGGAACATTATCCTCATGTTTTTTCGTTTAGTTAATTCACTTTATTACTTTTGGTATTTATAGTATTTTCTGTTAGTTTTTTACACTCACATGGTATCGGTTCATCAGGAAACCAGTGCACCATACTTGAATTAATTTTTGATTTTTATACTCTGTTCTCTCTCTGAATTAATTGGACTATAAATTTAAATCATTTGTATATGATCAGTTACTCTCAGTGGTTGAAATTTTTTGTATTTTATTTCTCTCAGGTCTAGTTCTAGAAGATCAATTATATTTTTGAATTATGAGTTAGCCGTAAATATAAACTTTGAAAAGGAGAAATTATTTGACAAATGTATTAGGTTGGCTGCATCAGGATGGAATTATGCTACTTTTGAATAGCTTTAAAACCTTAGTTTGAATTCATTTCGTGAACCATTAATCATTAGTTTTTTGTCGAATTTGTGTGATTTAGGCAAATTAGTAATGCATCTTGGTACAATGTTTAATGTATTCGAATCAAGTTGTTAATTTTCAACAATGTATTGTCTCATATCCAAACTGAATGGAGGGTGAGTTTATACAAAAAACAATTGATTTCTTTACTCTTTAGTCAATTGAGTAAACCATTTTGCCGATATTTGCAATCTAGATTGCACAAAAGTTTTGTATTATACGTTGCTCAATTTTTTTTCAAAGAAAAAATATATATTATTATTTGATTTTGGGTTTGCTGTTTATGTCTCAATTTCAATATCATAACACTCATAGAATCTCCATGTGGCTCAATTACGATTCATAATAGAATTAATCATTTCAAAGAAATATATTGAGCTATATTTTGAAATATGAAAATCAAACGCCAGTAATAAAATAATTATAAATTCAATTTTAGTCTCTATATAGGATTATTGAACAGAGAAGATGGTATGAGCAGTTTTTGAATGATTGAAAAAATCACACATTTATTATAACAAAACATTATTAACTCTAGTGTATAGGGAGTGTTTCTTGATTTTTGAATTTTCTCAATTTATATTCATTGAATGCTACATATCGCGACCTGCTTGGAAGAATTTCTCATGAACTCAAATCTGACAAGAATGATAGCGCTGTAGAAATCCCAATGGTTATATATCTGAATAGTCATTCAATACTATACAACCATGTGAATAAATAGATGAATTTTGAATGTTTATATTTAGTTAATGTAATTTTGAGTTGGTATCTAATTTAATTGATCCAACAGAATGATTAGGTTGTGGCAGAACCTTATACTATATAAAAACGTTGTATAATAATGATAATCAGTTATTATGTAAGGTATAAAAATATTGCCTCGTATTTGGGTTACTGGGCATAGAAATGGAGAAACAAATTAATAATCATAATAAACATAGCTCTTTGGAGCTAGAAGAAAATAACGAACTGATTAACTTATTTATTGTGTGAAGTTAAAACCATAAACTATTTGGATAATACTACTCCAGTTAGTTTTTTAGTTGAGAAAACAATATCACAACAGTCATATAAGGAGATTGAATTCTCATATAGAGAGTCATATTTGAATACATTATACTTCCTTTGGACGAAAATCAAACTTATTACCTCATGAGAGTGGGACTCGGTCACATGTCTTGTCGTAGGTGCAAGCTAGTTATCGCAATACTGCGAGAGTAATGAAGATGAAAGATAATGGATTAGGTGGCCTAAAAGTTTAAATCAATTAAACTTTTTAATCGAGAAGTACTATACAGTGTAGGGATCGAGACGCGTGGACATAGTTGTGTTTAGTGCTAATCGAGAGAACAAGTTGATGGACGCGTAAAATATTCCTCAGATGCAGACGAATAATGTGGAGGTCGCTAATCTCAGAACATTGACTTTGACTCATTATAAGTATCAAACGAGGTGTCCAAACCAGGAACAACAATTTATCTCAACTAGAAACGAGTTGTGTGGAAAGGTTATAATAATTAAATCTCAGAAAATGGAATTACATAGTATTTGGCTAAATAATTCGATTTTGTATTCTTATGGACGACAATTTCTCAGTAAAACATGGAGATGACGATACTATACGTCACACGTAGATGGATTGTCGGGAATGTGGATATGCGAATAATACAAAATTCATCATAACAGGATAATCGATATTTCCTCACAAAGATGACTTACGGGGTGTAAATGGTATATCATATGCACTTATGGGTATCTCTCTCTAGCATGACCCTATGGGAGAATTACTGAAAGCCCGTAATATGGTAAGACAATCCATATATTTATATCTGTGCTGAAAAAGTAAATTATTGAAATATAATATTATTTTGAAAAGAATCGATGTATTCACTGGAAAAGCTAAAAGTGAAACGATTTTATGTAATTCCCATTGGATTACTCTTAATTTAGTTTTATGAGCAAATTATACAGCGTATTGATTAACATGTCAGACAAAAAATTAAAAATTCAAAACTACTTACTTTAGAAACTACAAAATAGATGTATCTTAACTAATCTATATTATTAGAATTAACTTATTAGATGCTGGACAGTATGAAATAATAAGATTTGATTTTACAAAATGTGCCATTGAAACGACAAAAAGGGTGTGGTATTTGATGATCACTCAATTTACAACATATTATTTTATTAATTGAAAAGGATGATATAGTGTACAATTATAGATTTCTTGTCTATTTGATAAAGTGTGCGGAATCATATGCATTAGGGAGAATAGGTTATGAATTATGAATTTGAGAGGTTGCGTTTATTGGGACAAATGGGGCGAATTTGATTTGCGATATTTCTGTATTTTGAGACTTTGCGAAATTTGATTTGTGTGTATTTGCAAAACTATACTATTCATTTGACATTTTCTCAAATTTAAAAAATTGTGACACAATGAATAATTAGTTATTTATCGCTAGTAAGGGAGTGTTTAGTGATGGATGATCTTCAATGCATTGATATATGATTCTTTTATGATTTATTTTCGAAATTTTTTTTATTTTGCAATTTTTTTATATCTTCGGTGGAAAAATTTTGGAGCTTTAAATATGTCGTTCAAAAAGTTTATACTTTTCTTAAGGTCATATTGTATTTTTGGAGAGGTCAGAGTATAGGCAAGGGGATGGGTCGGAAATTCGACAATTACTCTAACCAATACTTGTGATAGATATAGCGTATGCATCTCATTCTTTCAAGATATAATCGACCAAAATTGATGTTGATTATATAATTAATTAAATGGTTAAATTTTCGATTTGGACAGAATATGTAAATTTGGCTTCATTAATGGTGTGTCTTGAAAATGAAGTATTAATTAGCTCAATTTTTATTGATTGTAGTGCTTTATACAAAGCAGTTTCGACCTAGCAAGGTCGAAGACAATTATGAAACATTCTGTCAAGCATGTACTATACTTCGTGAAATAATTTAACAATGTTTATTTATTAGAAACAGAATATTGTATTTTATTTTTATCTTTGATTATGTTTTAAATGTTTGTTTTATGTGTAGACTCAATTTAAACAGCTCATATTTTATAAATTGGTAACGCAGATAAAATTTACATAAAGATTAGACAATTTTCTAGAAGATTTTCTATTTTTATCAGTAAAAGAAAATTTACTCTAGTATTAATATTGTTCAAAAAGTATATGGTATCGAATCTTCTTAACACAAGAAAATGCTTCTAAGCCAAAATAGTCATGATAAACTGATATGTTTATGTGCCAAGTAATCTAGCACATTAGTGATAATCCTTTATTAGAAAATCTAAGATATTTTAAAGAATAAAATATTTGGAAAAATATCAAGTGTTTTTAATTCATATTAGAATCTTAGCACACATTTTTACTAATCATTTCGGACAGAGTTAATTAATACATGTTGAATACAAACATTTTTTACACGAATTTTATAAGAGGCTACTATAAACTATGAAAAAATCAATGATGTATTTATTATAGCTACCCTTTAGTGCGAGCTGAAAATATAATAAAACTCATTTCGGATCTGTATTGATAAAAATATAAAACCCAGGGGTCAGTAATTTCAGGATTGATAGTCTTATTTTTGGGGTCATTATTCTCTAAACATGTGATATTTTACTAGGTTGGCCATTTTTTGAACATTCTTTTTATATTTAGTGAGGTCATATCTTTAACATATGATTATGTACAATATTCTAATCAAATTTGGTTTGAAAAAATATTATGTGATTTATTGAATTATTGTGTTCTTGAAACTTGTAATTTAGCTATGTGGTTGATTTTTTTAGAGTTCGATTTTTGTAGACATTATTTTTAGGGTTCATTATTTTTGCAATTGTGATCTAATTTTAGGGTCATGTATTTTAACAATGACATATGTAATAATACATCAAATAATTTTTATAATAACTCTAATGATTAAAATTTGTTGTTCCTCGAGACTTGTAAATTTTATTGTTATCTTATTTACCATTCAATTTCTAGGAGCAATTTTTTGGGTCATCTTTAAACATGTGTAATTATTAGGGTCATATTTTTTGTTAACCTATTGTATGATTTAATTCTAAGTGTTCGTTTTTTTAAAAATTGTGAGTCTCTGTAGTTAAAGGGTCAATTTTTTTGATTTGTGCAACTATTTTGCGCGAGGTATTTTTAACATCATATAGATCGGTGCCGCATTACTTAACTCTTAGAAAAAGAATTTATCTACATGGTATAGCAAATTACAATATTAAACTATAATTTTTATAAATTAATTTGAAAAACACAATTTATAATAAAAATAGCTATTGTTACTTTTAAAAGAAAAACATGTATAAAATATAATTAGAGAAGATTTAAAAAATACACTTTGTTGGAAGTATAGAAATATATCTAAAATAGAATAGCGTCATGAACTACATATCCTCATGGATATATTTTAAACTATGGAAGAAAAAAAAATATTTTAACTTAACAATTAAGGCATAAAGTGTAGATATATTTTTATTACAAGTACACAATTATAGTGTAAAAATGATTTGATAATGCATGTAAAATTATATCTCACGCATAAAATCGTTCTTTTATTAATTGTTTAGATATAAAAGATAATATTAACTGTTCTGCGACTACGAACGTATATATTTTTGCTGCTAGGAGTGTTCTAGATTTGAGTTTAAAAACATTGCGAAAATTATAAAGTCTTTCAATTTTATGTAGAACTTTATCTCTAACGCTATTATATCGTCTGCCCTACAGCTTAAGTGTTTGAGTTTGTGTGGCAGAATCAATTTAGAATTAATATTATTGTCGTTTTATGAGGATACGTATTAATTGTTTTTCAAAGTATTATACATTATGTAGTTTGTATCTTAAGAATGTGTATATAAAAAACAGGATTCATTATTTGTCCAAATGATAATAATCTGATACGTCAATTCTCCTCATGGATTCAATTCAATTTCAACAACTATAGTAGCATCCATCTGTGTAAAATACCGCTCAATAGTTCTAAGACCAATTTAATTTGTGGATTTAGTTATAAAATGTATAGTGGTCACAAGGATGTTAATAGAATTTCCAATAAATTTAGTCTGAATCTATATTGAGGGTTGATTCCTTATAATGACTCAAAATTATTTCAATTATAGTTTGTAATATAAGATAAGTATGTCTTTATATATTGACTCTAATAATGTGAATATGTGTCTCATTATTATAGAGGAATAGCTAGAGTCTTGAATATTTACATAAACAAGATTTGTAATCTCATCTATAATTTATTTTTAATTCAGAAATTGCGTTACAATAATAAGTCATTGATAATTATGTATAGTAAAGTAATTAACTTTCAATAAATAAGCGTATATTTTCAGACGATCTTCCAATGAATTGAGATATATTACTGCATTGGTTTATTGTGAGTAGGAATGATATAATGTTGCCGAGATAATTTGTCTGAATGCCTAGACGATAAGACTCGCGCTCACAATTTCTCAAAGTTGAAAAGAAAAAATGGAACACTCTTCTGCGTGAAGAAACATTATTGTCTATCTACATAGTTTAAAATTTAAGGAACGATTCAATTAGACTAAATAACAGCATAGTTTAATTTAACATATGTACCTCTGCTTCTGATAAATGAGTGAACGATCGTTTTAAAAACATGTCTGTTATAAAAAGTTATAGTGCTAAAAATAAAATGAAAGTTAAAAAGAATAAGAGAATAAGAAAGAATTGCAAGTGAAAGACAAGGTGTTTTAAAATTATTTTTAAATATTTTGATGTATTAATTCATAGTTAAATATGAGACCTAAATAAATAAAATATAAAAAGAAAGGACCTAAAAATTGGCTAAAGAAGAATTGTTGGTTAATAAAATATTGACTAAGCATAAATATAAAATATTATCATAGGTTTCTAAGTATCCAATTTTTACATACATAAATATTTTAATATTTTTATTTTTTATGGATTATATTATGTATTATAATTTATGGTTTAAAATCTATTGACCTCTGAAAATGAATAAATTCAAAAATGACCCTAAAAAACACATGGTGTATTTTAAATGACCACTAAACACAAGTTGAAATTTTACCACTGAGGGGTATCATTTTTTTAAATAAGATCCGGAAATATGTTATAATTTCAGACGATAATTGTGTTTTTGATAAGAAACATTATTTTTATAGGTTTATATTTTTAAATTCTTATATGTTTATCGAATGTGATATTTTGAATGTATATGTCTGCAATTTATTTTATTAAAATTGATTTTTCAATAATATTGTTATTCTTTTAATATTTTTTCATTTTAAGATATGGATGTCATGATTAATATTTGCATGAAATATTGAATTTATTAAGTTGTTCTTTTGTGTAAAAAATTCAATCAAACTATGAAATTTAAATATTTTTATATGCGCAAACTTGTTGTTTGATTATTTATTGATTTATGATTTTTCATTTGATGTAAAATTATTTATTATTGTAAATACCGCTCAAAAATTATTAACAAGAATCAAAAAAATAAAATACATCTTGAGTTCTTCTTAATTATATTAGGGTGTGTTTAAATATATTTTCAGAGATATAATTAGTTCTATTAATTTACCATAATTGTAATTTTAGCCGTTTTAGTGTCTGTAAACCTTTAAATTTTGAGAAAGGATATGAAAATAATATGCAATACTATTGACTCAGTATTTTGATAATGGGATATCATGTTGTTTACATTATTTGTTAGATACAAAAAATTGTAATTTTGTTATGTGTTTTATAGTGCAAATATGATTTGTAGTTTCATTATCTCTGTAAAGAAGATATGGTGGCAATTAGTATAATTCATGCAAGCAAAGGTTGTTGTTAAATTATAAGCTGTGCTGATTATTTCATAGGTAAGCCTCATTCTCTCACCTCACTCTCTCTCTCTCGCAAACAAATGTCAAAAATTCTTCTACATTTTGTTCAGAAGTTGAGTATGAAACTTGTCTGTCCTCAGCTACTAATTACATTTGTGCACTAATTTAAAATATTGTAAAATACAATACAAAGATCTGTAAATATACTATTAACCTCATCAATACAATTTTTACTACGTAAATTAATAAATATTTAAATGTTGATATTATAGAATAATAAACAATTGGTATATAGTATAATATTATATAATTTAGCCAAACTTTATTTATTGAAGCTCTCGAAAATCAAAAAGGAATTCGAAGCATTTATTTCATTACTAGAGATTAAAATACTTCGTGGCATAAACAGATCTGATATATTAGGCATCATCACAATGTCTCAATTTTTCAACAATTCCAATATTTCAATTCTCCAGACAATTCATTATTTTCAGCTCAATTCAATTTATCGCTCATGAAAATAGATTGTTATATAATGTCAGCTTTTGAACATTGTTCGATAAAAAATATCAATGTGCTTGGTTGGCACTATTGGTACATTTATTGAAATACCTCATTTTCTTATTTCACACAGAAGTTATTTTGATAACAAATCCATTTTTACTCTTAAAGATTTATTATTACTCTGTTAATATCAGTGTATAATCGAGATAGAACTCTAAGTGTCATAAATATTATTTTATTTGTTGTAGCTATTTATCTATAATTTAAGTTAGTTTATATTTTGAATCTCAAATTTCCTCAATTTAAACGCTTTTAATTTTTTGTTTGCGATATCATACAAGTCTTATAAAATTAGTGTAAACTACCTTACATTATAATATCTTTTTTTTGTTATCTCCAGTTATTACATTTTTTTCAATTTAATTAATTTTTTGTCAATAATTACTTTTCAGGCAAAGATAAAAAGGATTCATTACTATGTTTTTATATTCTGCCAGTAAATTTCAAGATATTTATTTTCAAATTTTCATATGGGTTAGTCTATATTGTTCTTATATAATAGTGGTTATTTGATTTTTGTTAATTTTTCAAAATCATGTTAACACATAGCTTTCTGTGGATAGGGTATTGTTTTGGAGTATAGTCAAATTATCCTTCAGTTTAATGCGATACTTTGACAGATGCATATGTTTGAATTTGATTTTGCAACAATATATAATGTATGTTAATTCACTTTTTTCTGAGTACTAATATTTTTGTTTATTGTCCTTTTCTTATATTGTCTGTGTAACATATCTCGTGTCCTGGTGCGCTTGACATGTATTCGTGCCTATAGTATATATCATTATAGATAGATCTTTTGGGTTCTTGCTCTTTTTTATGCCTTTTAGAGTCGAACTGTTCTATATTCTATCGCTCGGTCTATCTGTTGTTCTCATTCTCGTCTCTCCTTTCTCCTCTGTTGTGTTGAGTAGGACCCAACTATCCTCTGCATCCCAGTGCCTATCTAAATGAGCTCGATAATCGAATTATGATGCTCTCTCAATGGATTTTCCACAATTATCATTTTATAATTTTACAACTCAATTTCCATCAACGAAATACGATTATCGAAAAGATCCATCAACACAATGAGTATTTGAGATCATCAAGTTTGTAGTTGACAATTACAAGGGGTAAGAAGATGTTAACATTTGTTCATGTATATGTGTGTTAGGTTATTATCTTGTTGTTGAACAATTTCTATTCTATAGTTTTAAACCAACAGCTTCATGTATTATTTGGTCCAAATTGTATGAATAATATTTTTGGGATGTATAGCTTTATGAGTGTTTCCTATATCATAATGGGTGGGATGTTTTTTTGTCGACATTATCACTGAGAACTCCCAAAAAAAGGTAGATGTAGTTTTTTTATCTAATTATAGATGAATTTTAAGTCGTACTAGAGCGCTAGAAATGATGATATGATAAGAGTATTTTGAATTAGATACTTGCATGATTGAAAAATGTTGTTAATCTGTGTCTAAAATGTTTTTTATGTAGGTGGTGTTTATCTCTGGCCCATTTTGTGTGTCATATTATATAAGATACATAAAATAAACAATAAGTTTTTAGCTCTTATGTAATATATATGTGTCGGATTAAAAATTCAGTATTGTATTTTTTTAGACGTTAGTGGAATTTACAACAATGTATTTATTTTCATAGTTTAGCTATAAATCTCCTTTATTGTTAGAATTTCCGAGCATTACTGCGAGTGGTTTTGCAGACAGATATTGGCACCATACTTTTACAATAAAATTCATTTTATTTACTAATCTATATAAAATAAGTATTTTTGATAATAATAGTGGATAGATGGAATATTACTTAACAGGTTTGTTGTTCACAATGATAGACTTTTCGCTCAACACAGGTATAGTATTAAGTAATTCTCAATACTTATTATACAATCTCAAAATGATTATTGTTAGATTTAGTAAATATCAGATTGTTATTTTATTTAACCTTGTGTCCAAGTTTTGTAATATATTCATTTATTTAAAAATATATTTATTTTTATTTAATGGTTTTGTTCATTTTTTATAGATGTGATATTTGGTATGTAATTATATCTGATGTGTGGTAAGTGCGAGGATATGGAATGTTTAAACTAGAGGAACATACTTAGAACAAGATTAGAGACTTCTGAGAATCCAAAACAAAAATAACTATAGTTCATCACACTTTATTAATTACAGGTCGAATTTATACTCATTAAGGTTGATGTGGCATAAGTCCTGATACTCTCATTATACATATATGGTACTCTATTGCAATTTCATAAGAACAAATAAATAGTATTTAGATATTTTACTAAACATCTATATATTACTAGAGCCCAATCAGCTCTTGGTGAACTGATTTAAACTCACATATTGCATATAAATTTGTATTTGCATATACAAATTTCAAAGTGTTTATCTACAAAGTGTCAGCTCAATATCCTGATTTGATATTTTCTAATAGAAAAGAAATATTTATAATTTTAAACGGCCTTGGATAATGACAGATAAGAAGCAATTCAATCTGATGCAGCAAAATTAACATTTTGACTAAGTTAAATATAATCTCTATTACAAATCTTAATTATTAGTTATTATATGTAATATTTAAAAATTTCGGTCATAATATCAGTGTTATTAAACACAATAATTATATTTACTTCTTCGCGATAAATTAAAAAAGATAAATATCCAACTAATTTTAATTTTGAATCATTTGAAATTTCAATGCCATAAGAGGTTCAAAATCAAAAGTATTTATAGATCAAAATCTTCTGTGTTGTGGGTTCCTCTTTGTATACCTGTACATGTGTCGGTGATCTTGGTTTCTTACTATATATTACTTATCTTAGAAGGTACTCTCAATGAAATGAAAAGTTATGACATCAACTCATTATAATGGGCACAGAGTGAAAACATTTGTAGTTAGTATTTTACTTGTTAATGAATTTTTAATGATTATTTGATTGGTTATTATAGCACTCGACACATATTATCTCCAATTACTAATCTTTTTCTTTTTATTCCCACTTGCTCTTATGTCGAGAACTTATCTTTCGTTCTGATAATTATGCAAAATGATGACAAACTTAGGAGCCGTTACTCGTTTTTCTTAGCATAATTTGCCTCAAGCTCATATGTAACTCGACATGAGGAAATATTATATTAAGATATGTGAAAGATCGTAGACATAATCCTTGAAATATGCTTTATATTTGATTTTGATATTATATCTATTTAACTTTCAATGAAATAGAATAAAGATTCATAATGTCTCGAAAGATGGATACCAAGGGTTATTTTCCATGTAATAATTATAATTTAAGGAATGGTATTATATTAGTATAAAGTGACTTGTTACTTAGTTGTTTGCAAGTGAAAGGCTTTGCAAATTTACACATTTTCTTCCCCGTTACCTCTCATGTGGTGGAATATATTTTTCTGATAAATTTATTATCAGCACAATTTTGCTTTCTGTTTATCATTCATTCCCAAACAGTGAAATTTGCTCAGAAATCTGGCAATACAAACTATTTGTTGAATACAAACTCGGATTATGGCATTGGTCTTTGGGTGTCGTAGTGACACCAAGCGATTTTTTGACAGAATATTTGTATGATATCCAATATTAGTTTATCTGTCAACTACTTATTTTTCTCTATCAATTCTCAATCTTAATTGTGTCAAAAGACCCTCATCAAAAAAGATGTCTATTTTTGATCTAATAGCATAAGATATGCGCTTTAATGTCAATTAAATGAATAGGAATGTAATTATGTATTTATTCTGTGGATCATAGCAAGTGTGTTTGGTGAATTGGGTTCTTTATTTGTTGCTAGACCTGAAGTTTGTAATGATCCAATGGATTCCTTGGATTATAAACATGTGATGATTTTAGTTTTCGATTTTTTAATATGTACACGAAATAGTAATCCAGGGTAGGTTATATAAGCTCATTCTCAGTTATAGCTTGAGCAGAATTACATAGAAGTGTGGTGTCACAAAATGACTATAGACCAGTGATTATACTCCATATACGCACAAGAAATATTACTAAAGTCATGGACTAATTTTTTTCGCACAGTAAAAATAAACAAATTGTTAGGTTAACGATTTTTCTCTATTATTCTAAGTTCTATTTTATATTATGTATTAGCTGTAATTATTTTATGTATATAATTTTTTCTGGACGAACAGGTTACTTCATGAATTTCTAAGCACCAAACTGATTGGTTGCCCATTCTAGACTACATACAACCGCGCGGCTCTCTATAAATTTCGATAATCTCCTCATATTAGATTTGGACCGCTTTAGACTTATATGTTATCAGTCGAGTGATTAGTGTAACAATACAGACTTCTTATGAGTATTCGTCTTAGGACTGCTATATTTTTAAGTATTATCTCATTGAGTTGTTGATCATTTATTACAGCTCTCAAGTACTCTTGCTAGTTGTAGTGGTACTAAATTATATATTCATTTCCAAAGCTCTTGGTCATTGGTTTTCCTTCATCATACCGGAGATCCATTCAACAGCTTAAGTTTTTTTTGCTTGATTTATATGGAATTGCCTGTCCACATAGTATGTCTATTATTCTACATTATATTCAGCTACATTGGTTACTTCACTTATAACTAGTTTGGTTGGATCCATAAAAATAATACATCTATTTATTCAAATTTAAAGGTGATTTGCTGAATTATTTACTTACAGGGAGATTCGGGTGACCCGATTTGGTAGGCCATATCGATTTGGCTCTTAAGAGGATGATTTAATGTTTCACCTTTCTCAATTTGAGAATAATTGTAATATTGTTTAGAATTTTTTTTATTGTTTACTTTTATTTTCTATATTTTTAACATCAATGTTGTAATTAGCATCTCTCTCTGACCGCAAGTTTTTGGTGCTGAAGAATGTTCTCCATTACTTAGGTTTTATTAGATGTTGCCATGTATTATCGACATTTACTTTAGAAGACTGCCTTTGATGAAGTAACTTCATAAATTTAAACTCGAATCGTTCATTCAATTGATTGTGCATGACGTTCATGAGTATATTTTAGTTGCGTGCTTCATCATTTTGTGTTGAACATTTTTAATTTAGTATTACTCGTTAGCGCCTCAATTGTAGTAATGTTGATTTCGTGATATTAACCTGTACATGATGTTATTCGGCTACGTTGTAATTCAATGTTTGTCAATTATTCAAGACAAAAGCATTTATGTTCTATATCTCAAGATACTATTGTTATTGGCATAACTATACAGTTTGTGGTTATTGTTTTTTCTTATAAATCTTGAATTCTTCTAGATATCAAATTACTAGAAGTATTAACAGAAAAAATATGTCTGGTTTTATGGGTGTATATATCGGCGTGGCAGGTTAGGTGACAAAACACCATAAAGTGGAATGTGTTTTTGATTTGTTACTATTGAGTGATATTTTAGCGCTGGTGATTGGTATTCGCATCTTTCTGTACTGTGTTGATTCTCAATTTTGGCGTCCGATCGACTAACTGATGTTTAGTTCCTTGGTACGAATGTTTTCTGTGATGTTAAATGATTGAGAAAGATCTCTCGGAATTGTCATTTGTCGTGCACCCTCGGAATTTAATATCTATTGACCTTCCAATTGACGTATTACAGAAGAGTGCACTGACTTAGAGCTCAATCCAGGAAATGAGTCAAAATGAATCCGGGAGACTAGAGGCGGCACTCCATGACCATTTGTACTATTGCAACGTGGCTTTTATTGCTGAAAATGATACTATGCTTTGAATGTTTACCATTATCTATTGCCCTTACTCAAAATGATCTTACCCTGTCATAGCCTCAAGGTTATTTGAGATTATCGATCTATGCTGATTACAATACGAATGTTTTGCTTCGGTTATGATTGTAGAATGGTTCCATACGCCACATCTTGTGTTGCGTATAGTTGATATAATTTCTTTACAATCTCTCAGATATTTAGAGTTTCTGGCCATTGCTTGGTAGGTAAAGTTTTTGATTTGTATTAGCATTCTGGTTTTCATTATGATAGGTCTGGAGATATTCGCTGTCTCCGTTATTGGAGATTATTCCCATTCTTTTGTTAAGATTCATAGATAACTAATGATGTGAATTTCTATTTTTGTGATTATTTGGTTCTAGCTGGCTGTTCATTGCTGTGTGTTTTCTCCTGCAGTGTTTGCAAATGATTTTCATACTTTAGATTGTCCTTTAGAAATTTGAAAACAAATGAAGACCCCTCCCAGAATCAGAATTAAAACAAGTTACTTTCTGATGACACCAGTATATTCTAATAAATATCTCGCTGCAAACGAATGCCAAATTAATAGAAATATTATCGTGTTTTTGTGGTTGCTGAAAGTTGATTTAGATATCTTTAGATACACTCTGAATGCGTTAATTTAGTGATGATGTACAGTATTTAATGTATAATTGATTTTGTCGAAAGGACTCTATATTTTTTAAGATATTAAGTTAAGTGAAATATTACAACAGCTGTTTCCAAACATCTCATATTTCATGTATTCTTTGTGACCGAGTAGATAAATGTTTTTGGCGAAAGCTTGATTGGCTTGGCTCAGGCTTCCTCAGACATTTGTATTTAGTATTATCTCTAGATTTGTAAAATATAGTTTATTTCGTATGATAAAATTCGATCGAACTCTTCGAGTGTTAAACGTTTATTATTTAGTATCATTGTATAAGATCTTAAACAATTATAAATATGCAATTGTATATTTCAAAAAGTTTATCTTGGGTGGTGATCAGTGAAAAATGTTTTTATAGCATTTTTTGACTTGAATTAATCATTTCCGAATTTTTGTGATTGGTTATATAATCAGTTTTTCAGAGACACAATAATGTCTTTTTATCTTTTTCAATGATTTATCCTTGTTTCAATTATTTAATCATTTTTCAAATTGAGTTATCCTTAATTTATAAATACTCCCTATTATAGGCGTATTTATCTCTTATACTTTTCTCAGTTTGATAAAATCTCTTATTCTAATACATTGTAAATAATAAGCCATACTATAACAAGTTCAGGTCACACAGTGAAGCGAACGATTATAATAAAATAGTCGTACCCTCGCATGTTATTATATCTAACATGGTGTCTACAATAATGGAACAATATATGAAGCTCAACTACATCTTGATTTGACATGGGTTTTACTTGAAGAATGCTCTCCACCTCATAGGTGAATGGTATTGATTACTGCTTCAATATCTGCATATATTACGAAAGCTGGTTGTTATTTGTTTTTCATAAATTTTGAATTTCAATTTTCTTTCTCTGCATGGAGTATTATTTAGTTATGGTAGTTCGTGTTTTCTCTCTCGAGGTCATTTAATTGTAATGCATTAAAAGGTATTACAATATTACTCTCATATATAGGAGATATGTGTGTGTGATGTATATTTGCACAAGCACCAGCTGTATTTCAGGCACCTCTCGCCTATATACTCAGTGTAGTGGTGGAATAGTCAACATTTTTATTTTATACGATGTTTACTGGATAATTGTAAAATTCTCATTACAAATTATTATTATAATTTGTTTTTGTACCTCATCTTTGCAGGTATTATAATGTATACTCTTCTATAATCGAATTTTTGTTTCCAGTGAAAAAACTTAGCGAGTAAACGTATATCATGTTCTCTATGCATCTGTATGTATTTTGTTTTCTAATGAAACGCATTTTGTTTGACCTCTCAATGTGTGGTTAGAAATTTATGGTAGTAATTAATAAATATTATTTCAGTCGAGTATCTTTAGCCTAGGTATACTACGGTATTTATATTATTGTACTCTAGATATATTATAATATAACTGTATTCTCGTTATATAATATAGTTATTTCTGTTTTCATAACTCTCTGCGTATAAATATTAGATAGCATTTGCAATTGTACATCATTGGATCAACAAGATAATCGCTTTTAAATGTCATCTTTATTAAAGAAATTTATGTGACTGATCTTCTATTATTTTTGGTTGGTTCGGACCGTTTATTTAAGTATCAGTTTTTGAATCTTTTAATATAATCTGTTTATTCTATTATGCTTGATCATATAGACAATATGGAAGCTAGATTATAGACTATGTGTTTGTTATTCCGATAATTGTGTAACATGATTATCTTAAATATTGCATTCGATTCTATGTTAAGAAATTGTACTTTTAGTATGGAGATTGGTTACTAATTTGTTTCATTCATGATCGTCAGAACGCTGTGAAGGTATAAGCACTGATATATTTTGCCGACAATCGCGCAAACTAATTCACAAAATAAAATCAAAATAAGCTTGATTTCATCAATAACTAATAGTTGAATACTTTATACGATGAGTATAAATTATAAGTACTTCAACTTGAAAAATAACAAGTAGATATATGTAGTTGAGATTACGACTATAGTGTTTAGCGCGTTTTTAGCATGAATACTATGGACTGATATTTTATATTAGATAGTTACGAAAATAATTGCAGATACTCAGTATGATATCGTAGTTAAATATAGTTTTACATATAACTTTTGCATTAAATATGTTGAATGACAAAGTGTGAGAATCATATATTTAATATATGATTTAGAGTAAATATTATTTAATCTTCTGTAGAAATCTAAAATATATCAGATGAGAACAGTGGTCATTTAAATTGAATTTTTATAATTTTTATTAATTAAATTTAAATTTAATTAGGGCGTATTATTAAGACAGTGAGGTTATTTAATGAATGCAAAAATGATTAGCACGCTATGCGGAATTCAAAGATGTCTATAAAGGAATCATTACGTTGATAATCTAATGGGATAGCCGCTTTGTTAGACATATAGTTTTTACATGTAGATGAATAGTTCTTTAAGTGTATGTAAAATAATTTATAGTTATTTTATGGAAGTGATGTCTGTAGTATACAGAAATGATACGTAAATTTTAAAAGTGGCACCTTTTGTAATATCTGGATTGGTTTTCGAAATGAATAGGTGTTCATTGTAATGATTTATAGAATGATTACTATTATCGTGCTAGAAAATAAGAGGATGATTCCGTCCTCTATGCCGTCTACATATTACTGTATGATTATATGAGTTTACTTGAATATGTATAAAGAATGGATTTTCTGTGTTGCAAGTGATTATAGACTCGTAAATCGAAAATGAACGTTGATCTATTGATTTTTTGATAATCTTCTATAAAAGATTAATTTTATTTTGATTATTTTTTATTTGAACAATGTGGTTAATTAATAATATTTTCGCAGCTCCAAGATCGAATGATGAAAAACACATAGACCATTTGAGGATGGAAATAAAAGTAAATGTATCGATTAGCTTCGCTTATGAACATATTTTATTTATTGAATGTAATTATTTTTTTAGAATAAAAGGTGTTTATGAACTATAGAAAATTAGTTGAATTTGGTGTTAAACTATTGTCTTCACTTGAGAATATCACTGGAGTTGATGATAAAAGGCTACATGGACTTGTTATGAAATGTCGAATAATACATGTAGATCTACAGTTAATTATATTTGTATAATTAACTTTCATGAGATTTAATGAAAGTAATATTGGGTTATGAGTCTTCGCATTACGCAAAAATTCAGTAGTGAAAAATTTAACATATATTTTGACAATCGGATCTATTTTAGTATACACAGTTATATTTTTTAGAGAGTTTAATCAGTGGTTGAGGAAGAGGTTCTAGGAATTTGGAATTACTGAGGTATATAAAGACTTGCGAAAATTCATGTCAGAATTTTCACAAATAGTGAGGGTTAAAGTGGAGAAGTAAGTATAATAAGATTTTAAAACAAAGTGTTTTATCATCAAGAATCATTCTCACTCGCACATACACAGCCTATATGATATTTATTCAGTCATCAATATATTTTTAAGATCATTCGTATTATCCTATATTATTCCTAAATATTTTGCATTAGTTGATTAATTAGAATATAAGGTAGTGCAAAATTCGATTACGAAAAAGTATTCGTAGAATTTTATTCGTCCTCCATGCCTTCATGATTATTTTTTCTAAGTTGATAGTAGGTCGATAATTTAACTTTTTCCATGTTACTATTTTTAGGTATTCTTTATTTTATTGCTCGATGTAACTGAATTATTTTTTGATTTTTATTTTGTAGTTGAATTTGCTAACCCTCCTAAATATTATTTTCATTAATATGTGCAGGTATTTGATCAATTATATTGTATCTCTCGGAGAATCGATCTATTAACACTCTCAACAGTTTAATAATTAGCATGTTCTGATATATACATCCAATTACAGAATTTATGTTCCAACAAACTAGAGTAAATGACACAATTACAGATAACAAATGCTTTTAAGTTTAGGATAATCATAACTTGTGGCTCTGTTGTTCTAGAGGATGTGTTTGTAATATGTATTAAAAGGTATTGACATATAAACTATATATTGCAGCGATATTTTATGTTGGTGCAATCTATTATTTCTTTTTCATACATATCCATTTTTATTTTTTTGATTGTTTATTTTGCATTTGATGTCTTGATATATTGATGTATAGAATAATAATAAACGATCCTTAATACATAAATAATTACTTTATTATTTGATTTATTTTAACAGTTTTCTGATTTATTATGGAATTATATATATTTAATAGTATATGAGTTGATGTCACATGAATTGATATTGTTACTCTATATGATTAAGTCTCTTATTAATACTTATATTATATCTTCATGTGAATATATTTGAAATATATTAAATAATTATATTTATTAATTCTGATCATCACTCATTAGTCTATTTTGTATATTTATATTCAGAGTATTATATAAATGATATATTGAAATCTTAGATATTAGATTAATTTATTTTAATAATAATAAATAAATACCCAATGATGTGCGGTGCTGTGCATAATTCATTATTCTCAGGATACATATAATTAAACTTTAACTATTATTTATATTGGACGTCATTGATAACAGCTTTTTATCTTGTTTTATTGTTAATTTTAGATTACATTAAGATATGAATATTCATTTATACTGCAGTCTAGTTTATGTAGGATATTTAATTGATATTCGATTGTGCAATGTTGTTACTATTATTCGATAATATGTAAAATGTTGATATATTTTAGAGAAAAAATGAAGTTATTTTATAGAAGCTTTTAAAATCCATGAATTAATTTTTAAAAAATTCATTTATAAATGTATAAATTTTTAAAACGAGTATAATAGTGTCAACAAGTAGCTAATAATTTGTATTTTTGCTTTCCAAACGCAAGCAATACTATTTGAATCATGAATATCCTCGATGCAATCGCACAAGTATGTGTCAGATGATCAACACTAATTATATATTTGACCGATTGCCAGATAGTCAAAACGTAGATCTTGAAAATTTTAAAAAATTTATGTAGTATAAATACTAATACTACACTCAAGCGTTCGTTTACCAATATTTATGCATGGCTAGAATTTTAATGATAAGTCAGTTACTCTGACATAAACCATGAAGAGAGTTCGCAATAAATGAGTAAAAAACATGTTCCAATAGACTTGATTATGGAGATTCTCTTAATGCTGATTAATGTCGCTATGATAATTGTTATATTACAAGGATAGCTCAATGCATAAAAGGTCTGATTAACTGATATCTGGTTTCTTCATGGTGACACACTGATATGGTATTGAAGTTTTTATACATATGTATAAATTTATGATACGTACTCAATATGATACTCGTAAAGAAGTTAAGCGGCTCTTGGTATATGATAAGAAACAATGTCGCTCATTGTTTTATTAATAAGGCGAAAATGCTCTGAGATTTAACAGATCAGTACGCAGAACAACAATTAATGTTTATTCTCCTGTGTTGATAAAAATTATATTGTTTGATTTATATATTACAAGGTGCGTCATAATATGTATAGTGAATGATTATAACCATAGTTGATGCATATACTTTAAGCTGGTTTCGTGATCAATATACTATGATAAGCTTATATCTGTAAGGACTTGTGTATTATGTATTTTCTCTCTTTTAGAACAGCAGACATCGCAATTCTCAATCTCTAGTTGCATTATCAGTACTTATCTCGTCTGAGTGTTAGAAGGAGTGCCTGTTTGTTTTTCATATGACTTTACTAATAAGGGTTATGATTGCACATAACAACCCATATTGATCAAATATGCGTTATTAATGCCAATATTCCGCATTTGAGTCGATGCTCAACTCACCAATCTCGACTCTATCATAACTCATACAGTATTAGTATGTTTTTATTAAGTCAATGGGTGTTAATGACAAATGGTTATTAACAAATTATTTTATTAATATTAAGGAAATAATTAGATCACAATTGGTACAATTTTTTAAGACTTGATAGGGTACGCTGTTTATAGTCTATTTGCATTTCGAAAGTATTTCTGCAAATGTGCTGAGATTAGAAATAATAATAACGTCCTATATCAATTTGAAGCCACTTAGAATAAAGATGCCAGGGCCCAATAAGTAGATATCTTAACGGATGTAATGGTGTGCGATATACTCTGGAATGTTGCAACCATAGAGTTCTAGGTTTCCTTGTTATACGTTCCCATACAAATTTGAACTTCGTTATGGAAATCTAGATTAATCACTCCAAACTAACAGAAGTAACACGCCACCAAATGGCCCACGATATAGACTAAAGTTGAATGGGAACATAATTAGAATACGTCTCAAGTAATCCGCGCAATATTTAGATTATATTTATCTACGAGGAAGCAAAAACTTGTTAGATATACTTTGTTTATTGATATTTTAGTATATTGGAAACATGGCTTCTATAGAAAAAAATTTTTAATAATACTTATGCTATCTTGATTCGATAATCAATTTAATCTCTTTTAAAGCACTTTAGCAAACAGGCACCGTTTAGTAAATAACGTTATCGATTGGATTGGAAGCTCAGCCTTGTGATCTCTCTCGTCAATTGCTCCATTGATTTGACCATCTGATGTATTGAGACTTGATGTTCTAGAGAGTGTCGTCTTAACATAAGATGATCGCAATGCGCACTCGATACAGTTTAGCACATAAATGCCAATAAATACTCTCTCTGGTATGTAAAATTGCACTTGTCGAGACTATTTTCACTAAAATGAGTGTATTTCGAGTAGCAGTGATAGGGAACAATGACCGCTCTCTAAGTATAGTGATAATGACTTGTTCATGTGCTCGGTGACAGAACAATGATGGGCAGTTTTGAATACCTCAATCCTGCTATTTGTTTTATATATTACATAGATTAGTAGATCAATTTACTCAATTTTTGTGCCATAAACGCTAATTCCTGGATATAAATCCATAGCTCAGGAGATTTACGTGTAGGTTTTTATTTGAAAGACTAATTCTCGTTCCACATAAAGAATCGAGATAGAGAATATATGGACTATGCGATTACATAGGGATAGTTCGCCCCCAAAATTAATAACTATACGTAAACTTCAAAATAAATTTCTCTGAAGTATTTAGGATTGTATACTGCACTTAGAAAATATATTTATTACCCATCTGAATTACTGTTTGTGTGCGAAATATAAAGATGGTTTAGTAATCAATATTATCCATATTGGAACTCCGAAATATAACATTGTTCAACCTGAGGAAATACCTAAATTGATATGGTGGCTAAACTGAATCATACTTGGTGAGAGTCGTGCTCATGTTATTACATGACTATTATATCGAATATCTATAAATTGTGCATATATTTTAGTGGGCTTGTAAAATATATAGAGGTTTGGGAGATCTTTTATAGCATATATAGTGTCAAAGTTTCATTTATCGTCGAATAGCAATAATGTAAAAGCTTGGTTCTCGCTCGATAGTCAACATTCACATATACTGAGAACAATTTTTTGCAAGAGTTATATTCACTCCAGAGTTCTCGTAAGATCAAGCAGCAATCAAATAGCTATAATTTAGAAGGAGTCAAGAAATTTCCTTCCTAAAGTAAATACCCGACTACTACGCTCAGAGCTCGCTCGTCCAGTGAATTTCAATAGTGAGGCGATGGTAATAAATATGGTTATGTAACAATGAGAAAAATTTGTAACTTACACTAGCCAAATTACATTTAAGCAAACAAGGATGTCGGCAGAAGACTCAAGGCTGTAATTGTTAGACAAAGATACCATAGTCTCGATAGACCGAGTTATATTGGCATGTGGTGCTAGATTTGAGTAAATTGCGAAAATGTATAAGGCTACAATATGAAGAGTTTGGAGAAATATCTCAACAATTTAATCTGCAATAATGATACTAATTTGCGGTGATACTGAAAGTTTTTTTCTTTCGTGTACTGGAGTAGATAAAAACAAACTATTGTCTCAAATGAATCAATGGTCTATTGGATACAAGCAATTACCCTAAAGATCATACACTCTATCCAGCAATGTGGCCAACAAAATTGGATTGTTAAAATGAAGGAACCAAGCGTGAATTAAACTGAATGGGTATTCCTAAGCCAAATGTATAGTTTGAAGAAAGAAGATGCAATAGAAATGAAGGCAAAAGGAATCAGTCTGAAACAAACAGATATCAATCATCAAAAATTATTTATGATGCGTACAATAAAGATGCGAATGAAGAAGAAAAATCTAATAAGGTTATGGACGACTTCAATCAATAAAATACCAGGTTTATACGATAGAAAGTAAGAAACCGCGTTTGTCATGCCTAGATGATAAGCGCTTTTGGAGTGAAAGAAATATAGTATGCATAATGGTCATTATAAAATTAATACTGTCAATCGAAAGTATACTAATTATTTGGCTTTAATGAGTTTGATGTATTCAGATTGTTAAAGAAGAAGAAGAAGAGAAGAAAGAGAGAAAGAAGATTTTGTTTAATACTGAAATATAATGTTGTTATATACTTGTTTGTTTTTTTTTATTTATTGATTAAGTTATTTAATAATGAGTCAAGAAATATGTGTTTTATTATTTCTATAATTGTCAATTATCAGGGATTCATATACTTTTTTTTTTAAGTATTCATAAATCAGTCAACTTTGACTAAAATTATTAATAAGTTTGTTATAAAGGATGGCGCCTAGTATTAATATTTGTTTTTAGGTAATATTTTTTGTCTATGAATATTAAATTTATGGAAATGATTTTGCAACAAGTTAAATGCATGTTATATTATGCTGTGCATTGATTATGTATGCCAAATCCCATTGTCAAGTGGTCTTCGTGTGCACCTATCCCCTTTACTATCTAAGTGTTTTATGCTTTATATAGCTTCGAATATTTAGTTTAGTTTTAATGTCCAGTATATTTGTTAAATTATGCGCGGGTATTCCGATTAACATCTTTGACAAAGACAGATTTATGCATTACGTAAACATGACGAATTGCCATATGAAAATAGCAGTAGTTTCTTAATTTGACACTGGTACTCTCATAAATATTGCTTAGCTAACACAATAAGAATATGCCACATGAAGGAAAAACCGTATCTATTGTAGAGACCGCGAAACAACAACAGGTTTTTACAGACCATTATTATGAACACATATTTGAACAAACATCCGAATTCAAAGGAACTTCGGCAATTAGCAATCAGACTTATCTCAAATCAAATGTATCAAGTATGCATGATCAATCGCCGTTTGAATTGAAACTGTTCTTCTTTTTTCTCTTTAGACACAAGCCCCTCTTCTCTTTCCAAAGGCATCACAAAGCAGCGCGTTGTTTTGGCACAACAGCATTCGTCAATCAAAAGGTCACGTAATCTTCAGTGATGAATCAAAGTTTTAGTATGAATAATAGACAACAAATCGTTTACACTAGGAAAAACACTAGCTGCAGATCTGTTGTTATTCATCTTTCAAACAAAAGTTCGTGTCACTGCATTGGTGTGTGGGATGTTTGTGTTAGATATGGTATTTGTTAGATCCGACACGGCTTAATTCTGAAACTATATGAACTATTAGAATCAGAACCTCCTTCCTCGCCTCAAAGTAACAACATAGAATCTGCCCCAGCAAGACAAAGCACCAATCCATACTGCCAAATTTCCAAGAGATTGGTTCGATGATCATAACTACCTGTTTCTGCTGTCTGCAAGCAATCTGTCCCCGATGTTTAAGCCCATCGAAAATGTGTGGGGCGCATCGAAATACCAGCTTCGATCATATGCTCATAAAGCAACTACATCATGGAAGCCCTGTTCGCATTTGTCAGGAGTTTTGGAGCATTATCATGGAGAAGAGATTACCAGTACAAGCCTTGTAGATTCTATTGTAGCGAAGGCTTTCCGCTATAACGATGCAGCTGGAAGGATCTATACCAAATTCATTAATTTGATATATTGTTTCTGTATAAATATATATATATAAATGTTGTAATCTTTTGACTGGACAAATAAAATTGTAACAAGACGTATATTCCAAGGAGCATTAATTAAGTAATTATAAATTATAATGGTTTATAGTCAAATAAATTTGCTCTTATAGTAATAGGATATGATCAAATGCAGATATCTAAGTCATTGTCTTATGTACTTCTTTGAACTCAAATTAATAATCAACGAAGATACCGTATTCCAGTTATTAATCATCGTAGTCGAATGGAATAGGAAAACATTCTTCGAAAATGTGTTAAGAATATGTATTGACGACCCAAATATGAACTACATTGCAAGTTAATGATTAGAGTTAATTGGAGTTAGAAGTTTGGTTATTGGTCTGGTCGTCAAATTGGATTAAAACACAAATAATGCGATTATTCAATATGAACTAGAGGAAATCTATTTCATTTCATTATAATCAAATTTTAAACAAAGGAAAGATCTGTACTTTTATTTCATAAGTAGTATGATTGTGTAAATCTAATATATCAAAAAAAATTAAAATATATAAATATTAATTAATTTAAAACATTTTGCTATATTTAGAGTAACTGTAATAAGGTGGAGCTACTGTTCTAACACAAGAATAAATTGTTATATTAAGCACATGATTATTCTATCCGGACTTCATTATCAATTGAATTTCTTTATTGTTGTTTGAGATTGTAAAGTGGTAAAGAACAAGAGTCTTGAAGTGTAATTAATTGAAGAAACAATATTTAACTGTATCCAATTGAAATCTATTTTTCAACGAATTTTTAATAAAAATGAATCACAAAATTCAAATTTTACTATTCTCTCAGAAATAAATAGAAACAATTTT
>JACMZG010001863.1:62563373-62622355 GCA_018340805.1 Microvelia longipes | reverse complement strand
TTATAATATATATATTATAAATATAAATATATATATAATATATAATAATCTATAATATATAATATTATATTAATAATATATTAATTATATATATATTAATATATATATATATATATATGATAAAAAATTGTATAATAGTGCTGCAAACTTCCTTTTTCAAATTCTTTAATTTTCTTGCCTCTCTATTTATCAAATAGAGACGTGAAAATTTAGTTCAAATTGTAATCAAATAATGTTGAGGTTCCTGTAGTGTTATGACACCGTCAGTGTCAGCTTAACCCACACAATCCGTTTCAATCCACACGAGCATGGAAATCCTTCATGGCCGTCCTTCAAAGTTAAGCCAGCTCCAATGGTCAGGTACTCTTAAAGATTTAACCTTAAAATGAACCTGGGTTTAGCTAAAACAAAGGACCCTAAAAAGTATCTATATAAATGTTAATTTATTTCTACCTTTCAAGTTTAACTGCAAGAAAACTGATCTGGATGGTCACAGTTATTTTAGTTAAAACCTATTGAAACTTATAGGACTCTGTCTCCTAGCTAATATAGTCGGGCAAAAAAGGGCCCAACAAGATGTGGCCTACTTGCAAGGTGATTTATCACCTCTACCTAATATCATCACCTCCTATGTGTAATAAATATGTATGTGGTAATGGTTTACGAGTTGTAGGAGAAATTAGTCTACAGTGGGGCACAATGTGGTCTCTAGCTAAAGATATAGAAACTCAAATAGTAGTCATGGTGCACCTCCTGTTGAGACTTCAAAAATCTGCCACTGGACTCATAAGGTAGATACACTATTTTCCTGTCTAAGGGAGTGAACAAAAGTGCCAAGTTCATCTCATCCTTGCTGGGTGATCATTCACCCTTCGCTAATAACTATTACTGTAATATTAACAAATAATGTTAACAGAGTATAAATAACAATTGTAATTAGCTTGAAACCTCTATCTAATAATTCTAAGTAAAAAACTCTATAAATAATTAATTTTACTGCAACAAATGAGAAACACTTAAAAAAACAGATTCATCTGATCTTTAAAAATTACTGCAACATTTATGTTTTAGCTAAACTATTCTACAAAATATATAATTACCAAGCGAAACACAAACAGCACACCTATTTATAATTTTTAAAAATGTTTTAAAAAGTGGGAATTCAGACCAAACAAAAAATAACTACATGTAAAGAAAAAAGGTCAAAACAAACAAAAATTAATTTAAATATTAATTTTTACATTTGTTGGGTCCCCAGTGAATTGTTTTAATGTTTCTTTTGGGGGTAATGACGCCAATGGATATTTTTAAATAGTGGTCATACCTATTTTCTTTGTTACATCCATTCAAGATTAAGTGAACATTTTTATGGACTGTGGTTAATAAATTTTAAATAATTTTATTAACGACTGCAGAGTTCTTTCAATTCAATTGTTTAAAAATTATTATCCAGTCCAAGCGTTCAACATCCTAAATCATGCTGAAGTACCATAATCCTGGACAACTGAAACATACATTTGGAGTCGTCTCACTTATGGTATAAACACTTTGGGGACATGTAAAGCTGACATATGCTTTTGTTAGTTCAAAAAAGGCAATGAGAATTATGTCTAAATCGGGTTCAAAAGAACAGTGTAAACCTAGTTTTTAATAAAGTTAAATAATGACAAGTTGTAAATTTGTTTTTTTTAAATTCTGTATTATTGTAAAATCTAATAAATCAGTAATTATAATTTAAATGGTTATAATCAATATTATTGACAAGGTATAAATGAACTACCATTCTCGCATAGTTTAAAGAAATCTCAAAGATGGTAGAATCTAGGAATTAAAATATATAATAAACTTACCTGATAGTGATTAAAAATCTTGAAGGAAACCAAATTTACGAAAGAAATTAAGAATTTTTTATTGGAAAATCCTTTTACTCTTAAAGAGACTTTGATCATGTTCCATGAAAAATATTTTGTAAGGATGGTAATAATAGTTTTAAGTATTTTTGCGCATTCTTATAACAACTATGTTGTTTTTGTGAAAAAGGGAATTTTTTATTTTATTATTTATTTACTAATCTGTGAATACACTAATCCATCACTTGTAAACATCTACCCAGTAATAACTTGTAAACACTATCCTCTGGACTTAAAAGTTAAATTATTAACCAAACCTCATTAAAAGAATTGTTTATGAAATGGTAATAAAGTGAAATGAGTATGATTACCAAACATAGTTGCGAAGGGGGTCTCCTGACAGAAAGCTCCACAGAGTTGAGAAGTACAGCAAATACTATATACCATCCTGGGTGTTTGGCACATCTGATATGTGTTATCAGTAATGACACAACAAAAACAATAACTAAAAAAACAAACTTTACAACATTGACTACTAGAAATATAACCCATCACCCTTGAAAAGGGAACTATCCACAAGGACTAAAGCCCACTGTGATGTTCAAGAAATTTATTGAAGATTTTTAAAAGAAATTAAGATTCTATGTCAAACTTAAAGATTAGCAGAGAAATTTCAATCTTGTACTCATAAATGTGCACTTTTATTGTCCACGAACCAGGCCTAAAAAATGTGTCTCATTTTGTACTACTTCAAACCAAATTTTCCTGAAAATATACCTTAAATTGTGAAGGGAAAGCAGAGAGCCCTAGAGCCCTTCATATAAATGCGCACGTTAAAAAATATGAGAAAAAGGCACAAATTCCAGTTTTGTTGAAATAAGTGGTTCCCTGTAGGTTGTGTGCAAAACATAAAGAGAACATTTTTAAAGCTGATAAAATTTCCTAAAATTGTATATCAACAATTAAAGTTATGACATTGGATAAATGGCCAAAAAATGCACAAAAGCCAATATTGTTTCTAAGAATTATGTTGACTGCATAAATTAATTATTTTTTGGATGTTTTTGAAAGAGCCATAGCTATAACTTTGGTTGTAGTTCTCCGATTTTGATGACTTAACACTCTTTATCTACTCCTTGTATCCTAAGTTCTATTACAGTCTTGTTATCTCACACTGTAAATGTACTTTTACTCCCTAGGGAAGAAAAGTGAAAGTGTTGCCAACTTGACAGATTTTTTTAGTAACATTTTTAGGAATTTTAGGAAATTTTTAAGATTTTTTTCGGTGTTATGTTGGTACTACGGGTAGAATATACAATATACACACCCAAATGTTTAAATTACAAATATAGTATTACATTATTCTTTTGGCAGCTTACAATAGAATAATGTGAAGATAGTGGCTTTATTCTCTCTTCATCAGAGTAATCGACATGGTAAGAATAAACTAAATTAACACAATAACAATTAAGGAGCTGAAGAATATATCATTAGTTGTTAGTATTAGTTCTCTTGTCGTAGATAAAATTTAATATGCAACAAGGGATAAGAAGTTTTCAGCTCTCGTATTATCTCCCTCGTCAAGCCTCGGGAGCCAAAATGTTAGTTAACTCCCTCGGCAAGCCTCGGGAGCTAACTAGTTTATCTCCCTCAGCCTACCGGCCTCGTGAGCTAATGAAGTTTCCTCCTTCGGCGCTGCCTTAGGACAAAATTTTAACTTGAGCTGTAAAACTTACTTTCATCCCTTGTTGCATAAATAACTATTTTATTGGATATTGTATCAGCTTTAAATAATGTTCTCTTTATGTTTTGCACACGACCTACAGGAAACCACTTATTCTAAGAAAATTTGAAATTTGTGCAATTTTATAAAATTTTGCGCATGCACGATCATATGAAGGGCTTCACTTTGGATAGGCAGACTATGTTTTTCTTCAATATTTAAGTAATATTTTCAGAGAACTTTGGTGTGAAGTAGTACAAAATAAGTCATATTTTTCAGGTCCTGGCCTGTTACTGCTGAACTAATGAAATATTTATTAGTAACAACCAAATGCTC
Source organism: Microvelia longipes (assembly GCA_018340805.1). NCBI lineage: Eukaryota > Metazoa > Arthropoda > Insecta > Hemiptera > Veliidae > Microvelia > Microvelia longipes. Next base: position 62,618,446 of record JACMZG010001863.1, on the reverse strand, counting down.
CTAATGATAAGGAGCTCAGGGAAGTTTTGTCTGCTTCATAAACAATAGGTACCACTCTGCCATAGTTACAAAACCATTGACTTTGTTAAGAAAATAATTTGTCTGGAGTGTACTCAAGAAAATTATTTTTTTAATCCTATCCTTTTTTAGTCATCCTAAAGATGACTGAAGCATCTTTAAACCAATGTTGGTAAAAATTAATTGGACTAAAACATATATTTTTTTTAGTACTTTTATTTGATGAAAGGAACGAAGGAAAAGAGTCTCTCCACAAAACAATAATTTATTCAAAAGCGCTTTCAACCATAACAAGAGGCCATCATCAATGCCTGTACAAAGAAATATTATTTCTTTGTACAGGCAACTGATGATGGCCCATGTTAGGTTGAAAGCGCTTTGAATAATTATTGTTTTGCCGAGAGACTCTTTTCTTAGTCCCTTTCATTATAAACAACTCCACTAGTGCTCATTCAAATTCACTTTTATTTGACTTTTTTAAACTTTTTAATGCTGTTGAGTCAGAATGCTGCCCGATTTCATAAATCGCCAGACTGGTGGTTTTTCTTCCTTACTCTAAGGTCTACAAATGTTTTCTACAGCTTACGAAGTAAAATAAACATCCCTGGGCTCCTGGAGTTTGAGATTTAGTCAAATGATTTATAATGATTGTTGAGTGTGTTTTGTCATAAAGTTAACCATGAATAAGAAATAAAACCATCACCTAAAAGATTGCACTATAATATGGCACACGGTTATAATCAGTTGACAGCGTGGGAAAATAGTGTAGGCACCAATGAGATTAGTCTGATATGAAATTGTGGCCATGGTTTAACATCCAGGATTAACCTCCTTGGCTCCCTCTTATGATACTCTCATGCTGTCAACTGATTATAACTGTGTGTTTTACTATAAAGAATGTGCTAATTAGAAACAAACATGAACATGAAGGTAATCAAGTTTTTAGGGTTAAATTATATAATGCTTTCTACAATAAGTTTAAACATTTGTTCCTTTATTTTTCTTATGCAATAGACAAAACATTTGATTATTTATATTTTAGCTCTGGTAAACAATAGTTATTTCAACGCCCTGGGAGTGAGAAATGTCATTATATTCCTCAACAATAAGTTGGTTTCTGAGGGAAAGCCGAGGGAAACAATGCATATAACTCCCAAGGTGGCGCTGAGGAAGTTATATATTTAACCCTAAGGGAAAGTTGAGGCATTTATGACATCTAACTCCCGAGGCGAAGCTGAGGGAGGTAATTATTTTGTATAGTGATCTCTGTTTTATTGGTAATCATTTATCATGTTTTATGAATAACTTAAAGCTAATCAAATAAATGGTAAATAAATTAGAGATTAAAAATTATCATAACTGAGTTATATTGAAGGAGTACCTAAATATGAAACTAGTTTGATCGTTGTAATCTATGTATTTTTGCTTGTGGTCCGTTTATTCTGTGTATTGTATCCTACATATTTTAATCTTATATATTGTATCATGTAATTAATACTTGAATGTTTTAATGAATCTGTGTATTGATCCTACATATTTAATCCTATATATTGTGATCTTGTATTGTAATACTAATGTTTTATGATCTGTGTATTGTATCCTACATATTTTAATCTATATATTGTGATCTTTGTATTGTAAACTTAATGTTTATGATTCTGTTATTGTATCCTACATATTTAATCTATATATTGTGATTCATTGTAATTGTAATACTTGAATGTTTACTGATCTGTGTATGTATACCCTACATATTTTAATCTTATATTGTGATCTTTGGATTGTAATACTAATGTTTTATGAATCTGGTGTATTGTTCCTACATATTTTTACATCTATATATTGTGATCTTTGTATTGTAATACTTAATGTTTTATGATCTGTGTATGTATCCTACCATAACTTTTAGATCTACAAATATATTGTGAACTTTGTATTGTAATACTTAATGTTGTATGACTGGGTATTGGTAATCTGTATATGGTGATCAGTGTAATTGTGATCTGGTATATTGTGAATCAGTGTATTGTAATCTGATAAATTTTTTTGTGGGGGGAATTTCAAAAAAGTTGTGGGTTAAAATTTGGTTTAAAAACCCTCCCCTGATATATTGTGATCAGTGTATTGTAATCTGTATATGTGATCAGTGTAATTGTAATCTGTATATTGTGATCAGGTTATTGTAATCTGTATATTGTGGATCAGTGTAATTGTAATTCTGTCTATTTGTGACTTTGTATTGTGATCTGTATATTGGTGATCAGTGTATTGTAATCTGTATATTGTGATCAGGTGTATGTGATCTGTATATTGTGGATCAGTGTATTGGTAACTGTATATGTGACAGTGTATTGTAATCTTATAATGTGATCAGTGTATTGTAATCTTCATTGTTGATCTTGTATTTGTGAATCTGTATATGTGAAATCAGTGTATTGAACTGTATACGTTGTTGACAGTGTATTGTGATCGTATATTGTGATCAGTGTAATGTATATCTGTAATATTGTCATTCAGGTATGTAATCTGTATAATGTGGACAGTGATTGTATCCTGTCTATGTGACATCTTTGTATTGTGATCTGTATATTGTGATCAGTGTAGTTGTAATCTGTATATTGTGACAGTGTATGTGTAATTTGTAAATGTGATCATGTATTGTAATTCTTGTATAATGTGATCAGTGTATTGTAATCTGTATATTGTGATCAGGTGTATTGTAATCTGTATATTGTGATCAGTGTATTGTGATCTGTATATTGTGATCAGTGTATTGTAATCTGTATAATGTGATCAGTGTATTGTAATCTGTATATTGTTGATCAGTGTATTGTAACTGATAATGTATCAGTGTATTTAATCGTGTCTATTTGTGACTTGTATTGTAATACTTGATGTTTTATGATCTGTGTATTGTAATCTGTATATTGTGATCAGTGTATTGTAATCTGTATATGTGACAGTGTTTGTACTGTATATTGGTGATCAGTGTATTGTAAATCTGTATATTGTGATCAGTGTATTGTTAATCTGTATATTGTGATTGTGTGTTATTGTAATCTGTCTATTAAGTATAATTTTAGATTATTACATATTTACTATAAATAGTCAAAATTATACATAAGCACATAAGTACAGTACCTGATATTAGTTGGAAAGTACAAACCTTATTTTTAGAGTTGAAAGCCAATAAATTAATTCACTATTTGCTAAGAATATCTACTTGGTTAGTAAAAACTGAAAGAGCAGTTATGTAGATCTCTGCATACGTTTTAGTGATTTCAAAATTAACTAATTTGCTTATTAGTTATTTAAAAAGCTATGCCTGATAAATTAAAAACAACTTGTATAGAAAGGGCAGTATTAGAAATTATCACTTGTAATTGAGTTGTATTTTGCCTAGGTTATTAAAGTAAAAATAAGTCTTAAAATCTTAAGTAATGTTTCGCAGTTAAAACCACATCAATGGCATGTGAATGCCGTAGTTATAAGAAGAATAGTAGGTATGAGAAGGTAATCCTGGACCAACCCTTCACCAAACCACTTCTATTAGCATTCATATCTAATCACCTCTGAGTGCTACATCCCTTCACCCCAAAGAGACTAATACTATTAGAGGGAGTACAGGACCCGATTAACACAGTGATAATGGGTCTGGAAGTGAGACAGTTTCCATAGGAGCTGTAACTGTACTTACCCCTACCTATAGTCTCCCTAGAGAAAGATTAGATACTCCCCTACCCTCTACAACTTCTATTGTAGCATGCATTACACTAACGGCGGACATTTTTCAGTGATGCCACATTAAACCACTTTATTCAAAAATAACAATTAAAGAATACATGCAGTAGATAATAATTAAAACTTATTTTAAATTCATTTTACTGGATTTAAAACAAAATAGTCGAAAAATAATGTAATATTTACGTGAAATTGTAATTATTAGGAAAAATAAAAAAAATGACGTCACCAATGTACCGTTAGGGCACCTAGCTACCCAAGGAATGATAAGAACTGTTGTATCCTCCCTCTAATAGTTTTAGTCTCTTTGCTTCACCCTCCCCCCTACTGCTCTACTCTCAACTTCAAATAACCACCTTCAACACTACATTTCTACTCCCCATCTATCCACCTCCTCCACCATTTTATTTTCATTTTTTTACCAAGTTCTATTTCAATTCGAGAAAGGGTTCAAAAGTTATTGTGTCCCATAGAAACGTTTAGGACTGAAAACTCTCTTACATACATACACACACACATATATATATACTTGATCAGTGAGTCCCCCCCTCCATGACCCAAACCTCATGAGCTAACATTTTTTTCTTTGAAAATTCGCTAAAAACAAGTTTATTAAAAGAAGGAAGAAATTTAAAAAATTCTGATAGTTCAACTACAACATTACTATAGTATAATTAATTTGATTGTTAAATAATCTGTACCAGATCCTTTACCTCAGGATCTCCTCTTGCATGTAAACATGATCTAGAAATGTAAAAAGTCGAGTGTTTCATGAACAGCCTTTCTTATTTTAGCCTTGTTCAAATTTATTATTGTATTCTATGCCATAATTTATTTGTTGTATTTATTTATGTAAAACAGCATACTACCAAAGCATTATATAAGTAAGTATTAAAATCCCATTAGCTTATGTTGAAACATGCTTTAAGCATACAATATAATAAATATGCTGTATCATGCAGGATATATGTTTATACTTTGTATTATGTATCATAGATGATGTTAGAATCAAACAATAGATCAAATAAAAATTAAATAACTTAAGAATTACAATTTCATAAATAATAAAAAAAATTAAATTTTACTTCATCTTTAATTAAAATAATTTCAACCAAAATTAGTTGAGAGCTATAATAAATTATTGGCAACTTTATTATAACTCTTTATGTATAACGGTTGCCACTACCACTTGAGGTTGTTCCTACAGGGGTTATTCCTGATGAGCTGCAAGGCTCTGCACGGATATTATTATTAGTAATAGATGTAAAGTAATAATTTTAATGAGTTTACCGTGTACCGTAAAAAGAGTAACAAAATTTAATTGGTGAGATGGATCCCTCCAAGAGGTGGGATTAGAATATAACAATAGAATTTCTTTTCTCACTCATATATGACATATTAACTCATCCAAACCAAAGCATAACAAATTATGCAGTTTAAAATATCACATAGATTACATTGTTTGATTCTAACCTCAAGTGTGTATTGATTTTGAAGATTTCTGTGGAAAGTTTTATTTTTATATTTTGAAATATTGCTTTGAATTATATCTAAAAGCATCAGATGTCCACATCCTTCTGTCAAAGTTCCAAGCAAAAATTATTACTAAATTTCCTCTAAAAATATTTTTGAATATTTTTTCTGTTTTCACAGCAATTATAAATTTACTGGCTGGATTGATTGAAAATGTTTTAAGGGATGTTTACATCTCATGTATGGAAGTTATCTCACGACAATAAACACTAACAAACTGCTTTTGAAATCACAGAACTTAAAGATGTAACTCTATCATGAGTTAACAAGAACTCATGTCTGGGAATACTTTAAATTTTGGTCAATTTCTGAGATTAAATGTTGGACATATTAAACATTTTGATCATATCGACCTTTCAAACAATACAATTCTACAAACTATACTTTTTTTTAACTAAAAGTTGCTTTGCCTTTGAAATTGGGGACTCACTGAAATTAGAGTAATTATGCCCTATTATTCAAAGCAATATTTAAGTAATTAAATTAAATTTTATTATTTTTTTATTAAAACAGAAAAAAAATGTTACCAAATCTCATAGCATAGTCTAAAATTTCCTTAAGCTCTATCCAATCAACCTCTCCATCCTCTCCTGCTAACTTCATGAAGAATTCTTTCACCTTATCTTCGGATTTCTTCTCTTCTTCTATCTTGTCTGGCTCGGGAGGTTGGATTATCTAGAGACGAAAACAAACACTTGCAAATAAATCCTATAGTCTTTTAATTGCTAATTTATGTATTGTAAAAGTTTTAATTTGAATACATTTTAAAAAAGGTTTAACGTTGTATAGTAATTACCGAAAATTGACAAGGTAAAAGCTATATATTTTGTAAAACCTTCTTTCCATCTTTAGGCTTAGTTAACACAAAGATAAATACACACTAATTAAAACTAACAAATAAAACTATTGAAACTGTCAAAAGCACTTAAAACATCACAGAATTTAATCTTTTAATGATTCTGTGATATTTTGGATGATTATGTTTGTTTTAATAGTGTTATTTGTTAGTTTTAATTAGTATGTATTTATCTTTGTGTTAATTAAGCTAAGATGGTAACAAGCTTTTACAAAATATATAGCTTTTAACTTAACATATTTTATTACTAACTATTAAGTATTTAACTATAGAAAATTTTCTTTTTTTTAAATTTATTCATTATTTTAATTGCTGATGGTTTATTGAATTAAAATGTTATTGAGTTTAAATAGTGTAATGAGTAATGGATCAGTTAAATTTAAGCCCCAGGAGGTACGTGTAGGTTTTTTTGTCACAAGACAGACTTCTAGTCTAGGATTTAGCCTAGTGCCTACTGTACTTTATTACTAAAGGACCCCTAAGCTTAACCATATCAGTTAAGCAAGTGGTTCTCTTTATTTGTCCAATAACCTTTTCAAAGTTATAATTCTAGACTCTTAGAATAAACACCTGTTAAGACCAATATAAGCTACTACATATATATATATTTTTTTAAAGAACTTAAGTAAGCAAAGTGAGTATACTTTATAAACATTTACTTACTGATCTAATGTATTTTTTTCAAACACAAATATTAATTTTGAAAGAGTTACATTTTTTAATAGAAATAAATCAATTAACTTCTTTTATCTAGAATAAAAAAGTAATCGTATACTTACCCTAGTATCAATATCTACTATTCCTACATTCTCATCATTCTCTCTGAAAAATAAATTAAATATTAAATAATTACATCGATGGACTGGGGATATCTTGGGAAGAAGAGCTGAGAGAACTTTGCAAACATTCTGATATTGTGTCAGATTATTTTTAAAATAAATAAAGCCTTCAAAGACTTTGATGAACAAATTTAAGTTTTACAAATAAGTTTCAATTTGATTTAATGCAAACTGTTCACAGTGTCTATTTAGCTAAATATTTGTAAACTTCTTGAATAACCTCTCTATAATAAATGCAGCAGGTCAATTCAGGACTTGATTTTTGGTACCAATTTTATTTTATTTTTTTATTTTTATACTTGAAAAACAGTGGCACATTCATTATTCATTTCAACACAAACTATTTTGTGATATGGCAGATTGGTATGTAGTGAAATGTGGACTTTTAATGAAAAAAAGTGGGCAATCTTTTTGCTGTTACAGTGCTTTTCTCCTATTAGAGGGGATAAGAAATGAACTAGGGTTATAACTTCAGTGAGCGCCGTGGAATGGTCTACAATATTAACAACACCAACTTCGTCTTTCCACCAATAAGCTTTAATTTAACACTGAGCAGAGCCAGCTTTCGGCTATAATGCCATCTAAAGTGCTGGTGAGATGTTGAGTCTTTCAATTCTCTGTTGGAGTCAGACTCCAAGAATTGAAAGACTCAACAACATCAACACCAACTTCGTCTTTCCACCAATAAGCTTTAATTTAACTCTGAGCAGAGCCGGCTGCTCAGAGTTAAATTAAAGCTTATTGGTGGAAAGACGAAGTTGGTGTTGTTGAACTAGGGTTACTTTTAAAATTAAACTACAGTCGGACCTCCATATAACGAACTTCTATACAACGAAAGTCTCTATGTAACGAATTTTTTTACGTTCCCTTGAATTTTGTGTTTAAAAGTGTTTCTATTTCACGAAAAAAAATTCTATATAACGAACAAAATTTCCAGAAATAAAGATAAAGACAAGACCCGCAAACTTTCAAGGAATTGACCAAAACAGCACTTCTGTTTTTCTGTAATTTCCCAGAACAATTATTTATTGATTCTCGCCCTGCTTTATCTAATTTTGCGAACTCTTTCTTTATAATTTTCTATGAAATTAGGATTAACACAGCATAGAACTAAAAATCTTTCAGTTTTAATTTGGTATTCGGTCTGACCAGTTCGTTTGTGAAACTTTTTATTTGTTAAATCGAGTTTATTAAAATGTCAAAACGGAAATCGCTGTCCCTTTCTGAAAAAATCAATTTATTAAAAGATTCTGACGATGGAGTCATAAAGACTTGTCTCTGAAGTATGAAATCGCTCCTAATTCTATATCAACAATTTTAAAAAATTGGGAATCTATACTTAGGTTATACGAAACAAGTGGCGATTTAAAACAAAGTTCTCGAGTAGGCAAGTACGAAGACATTGATGACGCAATTTTACAGTGGGTGACAATGTTAAGGAACAAAAATATGCCTGTGACAGGACCGCTAATAAAAGAAAAAGCTGCTGAATATGCAACTGTGAGGTTATTATTCATCCTATATATCCATTAAAATATCATAAAATATTACAGAGTTATTTATTTTTTCAATTTCTATACAACGAAATTTCTATATAACGAATTTTTTCACTTGAACCTTTAAGTTCGTTATATAGAGGTCCGACTGTACTTATAAAGGATCAATAAGCATTTACTTATTAGTAAAGTAAGCAATTACTTACTCCATATTATTTTTGTGTTCAGAGAAGACCCTGAGTATGAATTCACCTTCTTCATTAGGCTCGAAAGTGGAAGGCACAATGGCATAGGTACCTGGTGGCAGTTTGAACCTCGAACTCACTTCTCTTAGATTTATAAATGTAGGAGATCTAGCAACTGACGCATTGTATTTGAAGTAATTAAGGTCCAAGGGTTTTGGCAACTTCTCTGGATCTTCTAACTGAAATAAAGTACGTATTTAATTTACTTCAACATATATATTTTTAATGTTGTGTGCACACCACAAAGACAACAAGAATTATTTAATTATACACACAGACATATATGTGTGTGTGTGTGTTTGATGAAGAGGACCTTCTGAAAGGAAGCCAACCCCCCTTTATGTTGGTGATATCATGTGGTGACTTTTTTAAAGTTTATTAAGTGATAGAGTTAAAAAATATTGACCCCTTTGTATGGACTCTCTTACTGATTGTGGTAAAATTATTTTTGCTGCAAGTTACACCAGATACTAATAAATAATGAAATTAGAAAACATGTAAAATATATGATTCAATAATTACTGGGATGTGGCCTTAAATTATAAATAAATAAAGTTTGTCTTTCCACAGATGATTTATTTTATTACTATAAAACAAAGCCAGTTTTCAACCTGAAAGGTCATGCCGGCGACATGGGCTTTGATTACTTTTTAGCTGGCTTCTGAGGCCAAGGCATGTATATATATATATATATATATATATATATATATATATATATATATATATATATATATATATATATATATATATATATATATATATATATATCTATATATATATACATCTCACGGGCACTGATGATGACCATTCAGGTTGACAGCGAGCTTTGTTTTATAATAACAAATTATCTGCGGTAAGACAACCTTTATTTGATTGTAAATTAAAAAATATACAGAATGTTGTAGGATTTACTTTTAAAATTTGATTATATATATAAATAAAATATTTAATTAATATTTTTAATTAAAAGATCTTAAAGGTTGACATTTTTGATTGTAACATTTTATAAAACCACCAAAAAACTGAGACTTAAACCTGTGCAAATAATTAATATAGATTGATATGTGTACTAAGTTTCAATTCTCTAGCATAAATACAATTGAATATACATTTAGACATGCAACTTTGTTTGTATAAAAACATGAGGTCTCATAAAAACATCAGAAATAGATAATTCTGATCAAATGCTCCTTTCCTATTTTTAGTTCAAACAAAATATTTTTACGTCCCAAGGGACATAAAATACATATTTATGTCCCTAGGGACGTAAAATGCATATTTATGTCTCTAAGAACGTAATAATTCTAACATCAATTTAAATCTCCCTGATCCTAAATTATACACAGAGCATTCATTGTCTGTGTATAACGTCAGCGACCCTTCTTGCCAATGCAGGTGCAGGTGCATCTATGACAACTTTAAAAAGGCATGGCAATCAAGTGCAGTGGCTATATAGAGTCATCTATGCCGAATAAAATCAAAGTCACTGAAAAAATTCTAAATAATGTAAGGAATGAAAAAAGGAATGAGTAAAAAAAAATGAAATCCCAACTAAAAAGTTATAAACAACTCGTTAAACTGTAACTTCTCACTCCTATCATTATCAACTAATTTTATAAATTAATAAGAAATATATTTCACTTATTATCTAAGTCGTAGGTAAAATTTAATACACAACAGGGATTGAAGAATTTTAGCTATCGTATTGTCTCCCTCGGCTAGGCATCGGGAGTCAATTTTAGATAGCTCTCTTGGAAAAGCCTCGGGAACTAACTTGTTTACCTCCCTCATAATGAAGGCCTCAAGTGAAAACTTAGCCTTGAGCTGTAAAACTTTCTTCTCCTCCCTTGCCGTGTAAATAACTATTCCTCTCTACCTACGGTAAATAAATGAGGATAAGTATAAGCAACGGACTTACATGATACATTGCAAATCCTATCGTAAGACACTCTGCCCCCATTCTCCTCTGAGATCTCCTATTTTTCTGCATCAATGCCACTATAATGGTACATTTATTGTCTTCATCTTCATCATCTGGGTCCATTAATGATACTGTGTACTGGGGGTTGTGGTAAAATGTTTCTAAAATAAAACAAATGCGCGTTAATTTTAAGTTTTTACCAATATTTGAGAAACATAATAGAGTATTTGCATTTTTCCAAAAAAAAAAATGTTTTTGCTCATGAAATTATTAAATATGTTTAAAAAAATATATTAAGCTGTAAAGAAAATATTAAATTTAATTTTAAATAGTCAAAATAAGCATTTAAAGAAGAGGAGAGGGGAATGGGTGAGGTAGTGGGGTAAAAAAGGAACGTTCTAAAGGTTGGGTCGTTTAAGATATAGATAGGAGTTTTAGTTAGAAATATCGTAAGGTCAACAGTTGCTTACAGTTCAATAGAATGTAAAGAAGACTGAAACAAAACTATTCCGTTCCAGGTAATACAATCTAAGGAATGTGATGACTACAGCTGTCAGTATCATCTTGTTGACAGTATAGAATAAACTCTTATGAGTGTTGCTCTAGTGTATATTGTCTGACGTCACACAAGCAGTCGAGGCTGTTTTCCCACCAAAAGAACATGTTTAAATATATTTTTCGTTTTTTTGCTGAGTTATCAAAAGTATAAGTTTTTTCATTCTAATATTTTACAGGGTGTTCTTTTATATGACGTACTTGAAGATGATGCAATAAAAAATATATGCAAATACTCTATTAATAAACAGGGAGCCTTCAGCCCCTTGGTTAATTTGCTTACACTGCTTTCTAGGCCTACATCCCACTTACAAGTCCTAAACTCAAAAACATTGCTGGAAACTATTACTTAATAGTTTTCAATGTTTTTTTAGTGGTCCCTTTGTAAACAATATTTGTGTTAAATTTGATAATACCATAATATAGACTGTTTTAAAAACTGCATCAAACTCTAAGAATTCTTTTTAACATATTTATTGATTAATACAACACAATTATGATTGTTACAAGTATTAGAGTTAAATGGTTTAGTGGCTTGAGAGACTTGGTAGAGAAACAATCCAATGATTGCATACAGGCGGGAGTATTCTTTAAGAAATTAGATCCAATACCACTCTGGTTATTAGATCCAATACCACCGTTCTGGTTATTAGATCCAATACCACCGTATTCTGGTTATTAGGTCCAATACCACCGTATTCTGGTTATTTTTCACCACATACATAATCAAATATTAAAAGGTAAGAGGTCACAGTTTTAAGAATTATAAGTTTTTCTTTAGATGGAAATTGATTTTTTATTCTTTTTAGACCATTCCCCCCTTAAAAAACGTATAATACATCATCAACGTATAATACATACATACTTAACTGGAAAGCTCATGTTAATGAGTTAGGAAGTAAAATTTCATCTAATTTATTTCTGATACGTAAACTTAGTTTAACTTTAGATATTGATACCATGAAGCTTGCTTAGTATGCTCTATTGTATTAAAGAATGGGGAGCAGCCCCCGCAGCCAACAGTATTTTTATTTTGCAAAAAAAGCTATTCGTATCATGAATAATGCTAACATGATGCTAAGTGCAAACAATATTTTATCGAAAATAAAATTATAACTTTTCAGTCAGCCTATATTTTTTCATTGTTGTTGTTCGTTAAAGCAAAGTATGATGAGGGGGAGTTCAATTATATTAAGAACCACAATTATGGCACTAGATATATTGCTAACATCAATATTCCCACTTGTAGGCTCAACAAATCACATCAGTCCCCAAATTTTAATGGAATAAGGTGCTTTAATAAATTACCTGCTTCAGTAGTTTAACTTCCACTCAAAAATTTCAAAAAAATCATTAAAACATTGTTGCTTGAAAAAGCCTACTATAATTTTAACAAATTTTTAGCTGATAACTTAGTATTCCAACCTTAAATGTTTAGTGTTTCCCATGTAATGTTATGCTTTTTTTGTTTATGCAGTCTATGTAATAATTTACAATCTATTTGTTTTCATGTTTTTTTTTTCATTTCATTGTAAAATTTTGACAATTGAGAAACTTTGTGATAAAGTAACCTCAAGTGTGTAAATAAATAAATCATAGTAAAATACATCAACAATAAAAAAAACTATTGTACAAAAAATATCCATCAAGGATATTTTTTATGTAACTAATTCCCAAAATATAATAATTTCATAACTATTTGGTGGATGTATTTTTTAACCAAACAATTGTTGGACATACATCAAGTATATTCAACAATAATTTGGTAAAAAAATACATTCACCAAAAGTAGATATGAAATGATTATATTTTGGGAATTAGTTACAAAAAAATAGTTGATTTATGCTCCCTGTGACAATTTACTGGGGGCAGATATATATATATATATAATATATATATATATATATATATATATATATATATTATATATATATATATATATATATATATATATATATATACATATATATATATATATACATATATATACATATATATACATATATATACATATATATATACATATATATACATATATATACATATATATACATATATATACATATATATACATATATATACATATATATACATATATATACATATATATACATATATATATATATATATATATATATATAATATATATATATATATATATATATATATATATATATATATATATGTATGTATGTATGTATGTATATATTATAACTATTCGAGTTAAGTGTATAATAATTGTTATTATTTCAACAAAATTATAACAAGTTATCATTTTAATATTGTGTTATAAGTCTTGTGAATATGGTATATGTCTGCAACAGGTGATATTTGTTACCTAAGTAGTTCCTACAGCCTCCAGCGGTGACACCTCTCACCCACTCTCCCTCATACACAGACATCTCCCAACATTTGGTAGATCCAGAGTGAAGTTGATCTTCGTGAAGTGAATCAGGACTTAGATTACAGATCTCTACTCTGTTAAAATATTTGACAAAGTCCCTGTATGACATCCAAAACTCTCCGTCGGCTTCGAATGTTAGACCTAGCTCTTCTTTCTCATGTTCCGGGATGTACCTCCACTCTGGTGATCTAAAAAAAGTTAGAATTTTTTGTGACTTGACATTAATAATTCTAGATTTTATTTGACTATCTAATGATTGTTGTTGGTGTCAATCGGATAAATCAATTTCAGGGGGAATACTTTAGTCAAATAAATCTTCCTGTCCATGGCATCATCCCCTCAGGGTTTTTCTAGGGGCCTCCCAGTTTTAGGTAGGTAAAATTTATATTCTTAAATGTAAATTTATCCTTTAAGTCTCTTGTACTATATGAATCTACAAATAAACATACTTTTTTTTGCCCGGGTTAACCACTTTGACAACTTGGTCCTTAGTGGTAATCACTCCATCCACCTGTTGTCTTTAATTCAGGTGTGCCTACCAACTAACCCTGTTAGAGGCACTTCCTCCTTAAATGAAACAATTATAATTATCATTATTTACAGTAGAATTTACTTTATTTATAACTAATTACTTAATTCATTTACACTTTTTAACCTAATTCCCCCCCCCCCCCGGATTACTCCCTTTTTAAACCTAGACTTATACGTTGTGTTTCCTAGTGAGTTAATAAGACAGCACAGCAATTTTACTTATATTTTATTTATTCATAGTTATTACTATGATTAATGTATTTTTACTTTAATACCCATGTTAAGTGTTCTTTCCCTGAGCTGTCAGCGTATCTGTACTGTTGTAACACGTTTTAATATTATAAATCATCTCTAGGACTTGTTTATTGAGTCTCATTGTGTGCTTTTTATGTTCTGCAGCATGTTTTTGTAAGAATATTTCTCTCTGCATCCTCTCACTTCAAAGCTGAAGGGTGTGAATAAATAGAGAAATAAAAAAAATTGCAAAATCCTTTTTGTTATTCCAATGAATAAATTAACAAAGGCAAACAATAAATCAAATGATTACTTACTTGTCTGACCAGGCTCCGTTCCATTCCGTCTCATTACCCCAGGGATTCCTTATTCTGAGTAGGGGTATCTTACCAGATACATTAGGTGTATTGATTTCTACATACTGAACCCGTGTGATACTGTATGCGTGCCCTTTGATCAAACCTTCAGGCGTTTCAGCTTCCAGCACATTTGGATCTGGCTAAAAACACAAAGCAACATTTTTATGAGGAAATTAATCTTGTTTTGGTAAGGATGTAAATAAAAGTCTATCCACAAATAAATTTGGATAGACTTTCCAATTTTATTTGTGGATAGACTTCTATTTACATCCTTATGGTATAAAATCCACTAGCGCTTATAATTTAAATATTGTTTTAGTAGTTGTATTTAAAGATTTCTTTTTGTGTAATTTTAAAGAACTCCAAATTAAGACAAATATTGTTTATAATGTAAAGTATCAATTACTTAAATTATTGGCATAATAAACTCATTTGAAATCACTTTAGAAGAAAAATATCTATAAGTCTACTGGTAATCCAGTGCTTACTTAGTTCCAATCCTAAAACCCTAAATCTACTCAAACCCTTGTGCTGGTTGTTTACTTGAACATTTATTTATAAAGTTAATAACTTATTTATACTTATTTAACTTATTTACCATTATTTTTAACTTAACTTCATTTATAATGTGGGTATAGAGAATAAGTTATGTGTTTGTTCTAAAGATCCAAAAACAAATTTCACAAGAATTATCTGGTCATATGTTTTTAAGACCTACTTCAATGGTTTTGATAAAGTTGTTTTTCTGTGTGTGTTTCTGTTATGATCACAGTTCCTAGAAAGTTAAAACTTAGTCAAAAATAAATCTTCAGGTCTACAGTCTATCGTTTAGTTTAAAAATCCCCTAGGTCATAAGCATTTTGGGGATTGACCAATCAGAGAAGCTGCTGCCAACACCTCACTGAAAAGAGAAAAAAACCCTACCACCATAACAGCTGTAGGGGAATAACCTTCTTCCTGGCAATCGTTACTTTGTTTGTGCTTCTTGTTGTGTTTACATCGTTTTGAAAACTACTTTCAAGTTAATGATAAAAATGATATCATAAAATAAAACTACACAAAAGAAATGTAAAAAAAAACATTGCCAAAAAAATAGGGTAAAATAACCTGATTTTTTACAGTTTTTTTATGTAAACTCCCATCTTGCAGGGATTTTTTTTCTTTAGAATCCACAGGGCCTAAACTGACCTGTCAAGATTTTTAAAGTAGTCGATAGACTGTAGTTGTGCTCTTTTGACTTTTCTATGACCTCCATGACTGTCATTTAAGACTCAGCAATAATTTCAAAAATTCAATGAACACAGAAAAAATTCCATATGTAGTCCTACACAAACTATGAACAAAAAATGTGCAAAGTTTCGTCTCATTATCAGCATTAGTTAAATTATTATCAAATAACATTGTTTTTTTTAAATAAATTAGAAAAAAATTTGATTGAAATTATATAAGTTGTACAGTTAACAAGTTACAATGTAAGTTGTAGTGTACATAAATTTTTGTCGGATCACTTGTCTTAAGCAGCATCATGGTGATCCTTGGAATTGAAATTGTTTTTCCTACCTGAGGACAAGCTAAGGGAGTTCAACTGGGTTCAATTAGGATCAGCATAGCGGATCTGATCAGGTGGGAATCCGCGTAGCAAATCCGATTAGGTGAGGATCAGCGTCGCAAATTGAGCGAAAAAATAACTGAAGCACCCTGTACCTGATTTTTATAATTTTGCTTAAAAGAAGTACCTCAGTGACAAAAATCAAGAATCCTACCCACCTTTACTACTACTAAGCATAAGGTTGCTCATACCCAAAGATTATAAAGTATACCTTATATTGTATTCTACATATTTTTTACTCATATACCTTATCCACCTACCTCAACTCTGTTAATTAAAACATTAATAAAAACTATTTTTTTTACCATAAATTTTGCCATTTTTAAAATTTTAGAAAAAAAGCTTAGGAGGTTGGGTTCATGGAGGGGTAGGGGGAGGTGGATTTTAAGAAGGGGGGACAGATCAAGAATATTATCATATCCACAAGACTTATTACACAATATTAAAATTATAACTTGTTATAATTTTGTTGAAATTATAACTTATTTAATAATAAGTTTTTTTTTCTTAATAAGATTTTTGTGTCCTAGACGTTTCTGTGGGACACAATAACTTTTGAACACTTTCTCATATCCAAATGAAACTTGTTATAAAAATCAACCTTGCTAATTCCCAGAACCCTATAGTTTATGAAATATGTGGGACTTCATTAACCCACAATAATGACCCCACAAACATTTAAAAAAATTACAAATGTGTGTGATATTAGGATTAGGCTGAAATTTTTTACACATATGCTACTATGTATGGTTCACAAAAATATTAAGTTTCATTATATTATCAGTATTAGTTCTGGCTTTATTGATTGACATATAAATATCAAACAAAACAATTTTATTAATTGATATAATGTAAACGAATAACGTTTTTTCACTAATACATTTGAAAATTGGTCTTAGATGTCTCACACAATTATTTTGTTCTTTAACTCATGTTTTCAAAACTTGGTAGTATCAAATGATAAATCAAAGTTTAACACAGAGTATTATATATGTATTTATTTTTTAAAGAGAAGTGTTCACCTCTATAGAGCATCCCATTAGAGACGATCTCTCATGAGCTTTAAGTAGAATAGTGTAGAGATTAGACGGAGGTTCTTTCAGTTCGAACATCTCAGTAACACCTCCTGTAAAGTCTTCCATAGCTTCACATGTTGTTCCTCCTTTCAATGCTTCGTAACTACCGTGTAATCTGGCGACAAGAAAATTACTGATGAAAATACTGTTAAGTTATTATGAGTATTCAGAGATTAAATAATAAAATGCCATTCTGGAATTATACTCAATATCAATAATCATCTATAAAGACATAATATATTGTATTGTCTATTATTCAGTGGTGAACCAAAATAGCTTATTTGATGGTCTGTGTCACAGCAAATTTAGGTATCTAATACTGTCAATATCAGACTAACCATTTCTTAATTGATTCATTCAATCAACCCAAAATATTGTATGTATTGTGATTTGCAAATTCTAAATTATTTTATTGAGCAACTCCACTTGCTTATGAATTTCCTTACAAGTTAGACCTCATTTTAAGGAGGGGTTTACTTATTGTTTTGATTTTAGTAGTCTCTGTAAATATTAAAAAAAAAGTTGATTACTTGGCATAAGCTTTTTCTAGTAGTGCGCTCCAAAATTCATTTTTTTCAGAAGAGTGAAGGAAGACGAGTTTTCCGTAGCAGGTTGGGAGTCTGTCATCGATGACTACATCCACCCATCTACCATACTGCCAGAACCTGCAAGACACAGTATTGAATGAACAATTGGTGTAATGCTACAATACCATCTCAAATGAGTCACTACCTTCCAAGGTGTACCAAAATCTTTAACCAGCATCTAGTGAATCTATATTATTGGAGTAAAGACAATATAAGATATTAAAAAGTGATTCATTATATTTTTTGTAAAGTTTGTTTTTTTACTTCAACCTTATCTCTAATAAATTATTTTGTTATCAAAAATATTTTAATTCATCGAAGAAAGTCCAACAACTTGTTAAGAAAACAAACATAGTTTGGGAATAGAAAATTCACTAAAACCTTTATAGAAAAACAACAACTGCATTAAACTAGTGCAAATAATGGTGCGCACTGCCAATTTTTGAGGCAGAGTTTTATATAACTAACAGGATAATGATGCACATTTCCATTTGAAAAATATTGAAAAAAATGAGTTACGAGTAGTGCTTGATAATTGAATAGCTGCTCAAATTACAAAGCATAAACCGGAATCTTAAGCAAGAAATGGATTGTTAAGCACAGAAACACGCATTCCAAAGGAAATTTGCCCGACATGCGGACCAACGCTTCAGAATTTTATAATACCTCCCCGTGTTTCCTTCCAAAAGATGTTTCATTGTGTTATTCAATTTATTGAATTCAGACTATATTTTAGTTTAATTTAATAAAAATAAGCACACTAAAATTTAAGTAGAAAAATAGAGATTAAATTTTTAAACAGTTTAATTTTGTTGCAGAATAATAAAGAAGTAATTTTACCTAAAGTGGAAAATACCAGCATATTTATCTTGGAAGTTTTGATCATCAGGAACTACTTGTTTAAATAAGTCATTGTTCATAGTAATATTTGCTACTGCTGCTAATAACCAGCAATCTCCTGTAATACAACAAACATTCATTTTTAAGGTTTGTGTTGTAGCAGTAATAATATAACCTCTAAGCTTTATAGTATAGTGAAGTTTTTTTAAAAAATAAAACTTAATAGACTTGAAACTTACTGAGTTTGCCTTAAGGGAGTCGATCTTTCTGAGTTTTGATCGAAGAATCAGCTACCGTCTATACTTGCTGTTGGATATAAATATCCTTAGACTGGTTTCGGCATAACGCCATCATCTGCAGGCGGGGCAACACTCGAGCTCTCAACTAATAAAGTTATATCAGTGATTAACTTCTAGTCTCAATGAACACGACAAGCCCTCTGAAGATCTTCAGAGGGCTCACCGTGTTCATTGAGACTAGAAGTTAATCACTGATATAACTTTATTAGTTGAGAGCTCGAGTGTTGCCCCGCCTGCAGATGATGGCGTTATGCGGAAACCAGTCTAAGGATATTCATATCCAACAGCAAGTATCGACGATAGCTGATTCTTCGATTGCTTCTTCAACTTGCGGTAAATACAACCTTTTTAATTTTCTGAGTTTTGTTCAAGGGAGAGGGGGGGGGGGAGGTGGCAGATCAGAAGGAGCATAACCTACCAGTTATTTTGCCTTTTCCAGTTATTCTGTCCTCAGATAAAGTTGCCTGTATGTGACAATAATCACCAAAAATGTATTTTTTAAAGAAAAAAATAAATCTTCAAAAATGTTTTGCTAACTTTAAAAACTACTTCAATAATAATAATTTCTTACATTTTTAAAATTTTCTTAAAATTTTCCTAAACACAATTTTATTTTTCTATCCTTTAATTTAACATTGGGATGTTTGATTTTGTGCTTCCCTCTGTGGAGATGCTTCTCGCACATATATACTGTGTCAACTATTCATGTTTGGCAAAACTCTACAGTTTCAAATGATATATATTTTGTATGCCAAGCATGATAGGTACTTTTTTAGATTAGATGCTCCTTTGGTAAATAACATAATGTATAAATGACACAATGTATAAATGATAAAGGTAAATAAAAACAAAGGGTACCTAATCCAAAAGATTGCCGCATTATGGCTGTAAGAGATGTGAGTTCAGACTCTTTCAGTGCCTTAGTAGTAATAAAACAGATTGAGAAATAATGATGAATGTATAATGATTGAACACTTCCCAGATATAGCATAGCAGTTTGCTTGTTACATCCCTTAGTTCCTTTTTGTACATCTATATTGTGTCAACTATTCATATTTTGCAAAGTTCGGTTGTATCAAAATATGTATCCGTGGTTATAGCCGGATAAATATGTATCCGTGGTTGTATCCTTAATGTTGTTTTTGATTGGCTCTATATAATAATTACTGTGCAATAAGGGAGGGAGAAAGATTTAAAGCTCAAGATTGAGTTTCCTTATGAGGCAGAGCTGAAGGAAAAAACTACATTGGCTCTAGAGGGTTGTTGAAGAAGATGATAGTTAATTCCCAAGGCTGGCCAAAGGACATCTTAACAGCTAACATCTTAGCACAATAAAACTTAGAGACAATTCGAGAGTTAGAATCTTCCATCTTTATAATATGTTCAATTTTATCAACTGTAGTTAGAGCCTAACCTTACTGGTTGTAGCCATACCTATCTTTTAAATTTAATTTTAGTTTAGGGAGCCCTTCTCTGAAAAAAAATTGAATGATGATATTTACCTAGCTCTCCTTGCTTTACGTCAAATCTTGAAACTCCATCAACAAACAATTTGGGATTGTCACATATTTCCTGCAAACCAATTCATTTGATTATTTCATTTACTTCTTCTATACACTGCTAATACATAAAGGTAAAGGACATTGTCAACTGTTTAAATTTAGAACACATTTTTATAGTACCCAAAATTTACAATTTATTATAACATACATAAGAATGATGTAATATATTCCTTACTAATATAACCCCACACACAGGCTTTGCCTTGTGGATTGCCATAATTATAACTAAATTCTATGATCTAATTAATAAATATATATATTTTTGTTATAGCAAAGAATCAATAATTTTGTATAATATTTTATTTCCTTCTTTTGTAGTCGTCCTGAGTTAATTAAAAATAACAATAATCTTTACTTGAAAATTTTCTATAAATATTGTACATATTTTTTGAAGTTTTGTATATATTTGTAATCTTTTTACTTGTGGCAAATAAAGGTTGTTTGTTTTGTATTGTATTGAAGTCACCGAGAGTAAAGTGGGTGACAAACAAGTTTTTTCCACAACTTTGACAAGTTGCGCCTCAATAATTGGAAATTAAACCATTCAGTATTTGTTTAACATAAAAACAAACTATTGTGGACTGCAGTTCTTTTCTAATATTAACAGTCTATTAAACACTTTGCTCAATTAGCATTCAACACACTCACACATATACGTATGTATGTATAGTAAGGATATTTATGTAAGTAGTTTCTGGCGAGGTAAGTGTTGTGATGCCACTCGATAGCAAGGGACTGTTCTAACATTGCTGAAAGGATCCTTAAAGCCTCCACGCCTGGTCACAAGTCCTTGGATCAGAGCCAAGTATTTATAACTGTCTGCAGATGTTTGCATTCATTATGCAGCTTTAGGTTTCCATAACCCTTGATTTATCCGTTTTCAAGTGCTTATTGGTAGCTGAGCATCTTGTATTGTCCCACTCTTTACTTTCTGCATGTTGGTGTACATTTGTGTGTACACCAGGGTGTTTACACACACACACACACACACACACACATATATATATATATATATATATATATATATATATATATATATATATATATAATATATATATATATATTACTTAACATAGTCTACGAGTTACATGAGTCTCACATTATATAATATGTTACTGAAGAAGAATAATATGGAAAAATGATACTTACGCCAGGCCTTTTCCATTGGAAGGGTTTGCTGGGGGATTTGCTGTAGAATATAGAGGAATCTGATGGAGGGAAGTCTGGATCCTCGAATAGAGTTCCTTGTGAGAGACATTTATCTCGGAGTACTTGGAAGTCTTGTATGGAAGAACCTCGTGCACGCAATCCTGACCCTCGCTCTCCCAGCTGCAACACAAACCAACATATTAATGTCAAATTATAGTTTTAAACTGGAGGCCACTTGTGGAATAATTAGAGAGTTGGAAATAAGTCATTAGCCAGCTTCTATTGTGGCATCTGCCAAGATCTGACTTTGGCAAACACTATAAAAACTTAAAGTCAAGCTTAAATGGTCCAGCTCACTTAGGTTCCCAGTATTGTGAATGCAGCTTGTAGTCTCTGTGTGTAACCTACTCCAAGTGTGTTTTTTCCACATTGTGTTTTCTTTGTATTATAAAAGTTCTGTTGTATTAAAATCATAACGCAGCGCACTATATTTGACTTTTATTAACATTTGGTGAAATCAAATTAAATTAAGGACACAGTCCTCTAAAACCACAGTTTTTCCACCTAACTTTAAACACCTGTAGCTTTAATAATACGAACGTAAAACTTAAGGCCCGTCTACAATCTTAAGTTAAGTTAGGAAGAATTGAAGAAGTGAAGAATTTTTCAAAATCTCTTTTTCTTCTTAAATAATTCTTTTTCCCGCTGTTTTGACTTAAGAAAACCATAAGAATGGTTTTTTATAAGTTACTTAAAGAAGAATGTACTACGTTATCTGTTTTTGAATGATTACAATATTTTGTAAACGATGTGATGTGATTGTTTGATTGTTGTTGTTTAAATATGTGATTATTTGAATATATGATTGTTTTGTGTTGAATATTTTTTATATAATATATATTTTTCTTTTTATTTTTGAATTATATAAGTTTTTGAAATGGATGAGGTTCCTACGTCTGTAGACATACTAGAGATAAGGAAAATAACGCTCCCAACAATTACCTCATCCATTTTGATTTTATTTATTAATTAAAATAAATAAAACACGGTCGATTTTAGAAGTAAATTAAAAAAATATTTGCAAAAAGTCTTTAAAAAATGGAAGGAAAGATCATTGAAAAAGCAATGGTTATTTAAATTGAATTAAAATTGTTATTGAGCTCTGCTCGTTGTTACCATAAATAAATAAATAAAATGTGTGTTGACTGTAGAAAGAAAAGTAGTTTATGTTTATTTAAATTGTATTAAAATTGTTATTGAGCTCTGCTCGTTGTTACAATAAGTAAATAAATAAAATGTGTGTAGACGGTAGGAAGAAAAGTAGTCTAAATACAGCTATATGTGTAATTGTAACTTTAAAACTTGACTTAACAACTCAGAGGTTGTAGACGTGTTTACGGATCTCTTAAGTCTAAAGAGCGGGAATTTCAAAATAGTTTGTTCTAAGTGAAAAATTCTTCACTTCTTCGATTCTTCCTGAGGAATTCTTCACTTCTTCGATTCTTCCTAACTTAACTTAAGATTGTAGACGGGCCTTTAAACTTGATTGCTCGAAGTGATCGTACAACATTCTAGATTACGAAAATAAGCTTCATTTATCACAAATCCGGCTAATAACTGAACAAAATTGACGTAACTAAAAAAAAACATAAGAAACAATGATAACATAAAGGTTTTTTTATCAGAGGCTCTTCTTCCCCCCCCCCCCCAAGCGTGACGTCATGAGGCACATGATCTATTGGTATAGACCAGAGATAATAAAATCTACGGGTATGGACTTTAAAAATCTCTTCCACCTCGGATCATATGTTTATTCGCGATTCAAAGTCCGTAGCAGCGCCACCGTCGCTGATAAGAAATTGATTACGAAAGGATGATCGTTGTTAAAGTCCTTATGGGGGGTTTTTTGGTTTTCTTATTTGTGACGACTATATTTTTAAATTTTTGAAATATATATATGGAATATTGGCAATTTTTTTAGCACCGATGATCGTTCTATTAATTTTTAACTTATTTATAACAAGTTAACTAACAATAAAGAAATGAAAGAAGAATTTGTATCAGCTCCCATGCTAATCCTATGATAAAAACTTTTTTCATCACCCTTTCGTTTTCCCGCCATTAGTATTGCCAACCTTACAACTATCTCTTTAAATCGCGAATACTTAGGGATTTTCCGTCCTAGATGAGATAGAATGCTAGAGCAGCCTTTCTTTCAACATACCGTATTAAAATATTGAAAAACTAAATTGCCTAAAAACATACAAATATTTTTTAAAAATAGTTCTTGTTTTAGAATTACTTATTCTAATACATTTAAAATGCCATTGGTAAGACTGAGTTTTACCCCGTGACTTTTAGTTTACTTTTAGGTTACAGGATTTTTTTACTACTGGCGTAAAATTACTTATGTGCTCCTTCTTAAAATTAAGTTACTGTTAATCAAGTTATGTTATTCCCTGTTGTACTTAAGTTTTTATCTGTAATTCAATTAAGAATAAATTATAGTAATTTAGTTTTGTGTTAAAGTTTGAAAGATTGTTGTGTAAAAACATAAAATGTCTTCTTGTTCAGTAGGTAAGTGAGCTCCCCTTCCTTTTAAATCCGGAAAAATTATGTAAACGAGTAGGAATATCACTGCCCAGGGTATCAGGTATAAACCGTAACATACTTGTTGAGTAAGAAAACACGAATTACAAAGAAAACGTGTCCGTCTTACGGACCTCCGCGCCAGAATTTTTATGATTACTTTAAAAATTTTTTTTATTTATTTATTTACAATTATTTTTACATTATTTACAATTACCCACAAAAATTATGGTTATAAAAGAAAACAAAAGTAAAAATTATAAAATGTAAGAAACAAAAAGTAATGATAATTTAGACAAAAATTATAAAAGAGTAAGTTAACAAAAATATAACACAAACTATTGTTTAATTCCTTTAAAAAAGTAAAGTAATTCTTTATTCTTTAAAAAAAAGTAAAGTTAATAATTTGTAAAGTAAAGTAAAATTTTGTCATTTAGATTGATAAGTACGCTGTGTTCATAGCTAACCTTATTATAATGTCAGTCTCACTGTTTATATTTTTGTAAATAAAGTGTTTACATAAATATTATTTAAGTACGACTCACGACTAAAATCAATTGACAGCGCGGGAATATAGTGTTGAGGAACCAATCGGGTTGGCCGAATTTGAAATTAAGGGTGTGGTTTAACATCCAGGACTAACCTCATTGGCTCCCACGCATTATTTTCCTACGCTGTCAATTGATTTTAGCCGTGTGCCGTATTATTCATTACCTCATTCTCTACTTTAATTTTGACATTATTCATAATATTTTTGACTGATTCTGAATAACTTCTGGACTGCTACAAACAACATTAGTTGAACATACGGTACTGATATTTATTTAATTAAGATTTCTATAAGAGCTAACTAAAGGAAACTCGCTGTTAGGAAGTTAGATTGGATAAAGTTTGATAAGGCTAAGAGAGTTAGTGGTTCCCGGTTTATTATCGCTGACATTTCATTCCTAGTTATTGCATAGCTTGGAAAAATACTGGTATATGCAATAAGCACGTCACTAGTACGTTCACACACACTTTAGATCCGCGTATCGTATAGAGTACGATCTCTCAATACGGTAACCATGCGGAGAGGATCCGATCGCATACGCTAGAACTAGGGAGATGGAATCTAAATGGATCCCCCGATACGCTGTCTTTTTGTGTGTGTACCTTTAGAGACGATCGTATTTAACGGATAACCTTCTCGTCGAACTTTTATTTCACTTCTATATAACCGTTTTTGATAAAATAACTTTTGGAATATTATTTTTTTTTTTAGTGTAACTTTATTATTACGCAAAGAAATCACAATTTAATTAAATATATTTTTTGTTTTAAACTTCCTTATAACCTATAAGGAAGTTTGCACTATACAAGACGTCATGTTTTGGCGGGATCAGTTATCACTCGATCGACTAAACAAATACGCTGCAAGAACCGTGAAGTTAATTGACCGTATTGTGTACGTATTCTATACGATCCGCGGATCTAGAGTGTGTGTGAACGTACTAATTTATAACTATATTCTGGCACTATGGTCCGCAAGCTGAGCGAATTTCCTTTGGAATGCGTACTTCCATTCTTAATAATCCATTGATGGATTATAACTTAATCAGTAGCATTATTACACGTTTTTTTATTATTCAAAGAAAATGCGCATATTTATACCATTGGAAGGTTTTATAACCAAATGCTTATTCATCCCAAATTCATTTTGCCCTCCATTATTTGCAATAATTTCAAGCTCAGTTACTGCTTCTCTTTGAAAAGTTTTAGCGTTACGCACTAAGTGTAATCTAAAGTTCGTTATAATTTATTCCTAGTTCTACACATATTAGTTCATGTGTATTCTTATATAACCCATATAGAGTAGATAACTCTGTTATACTCTTTGATTTATTAGCATATTATAAAATAAACCTTATTAGTTAAAATATTTTTAAATACTCCATTTCTAAGTACCATGACTATGACTAGTATAATTGTTAGTTTTAGCCTAATACCATAGGAAATATATAATTGTTTTACATCTTGAGACTGACTCAGTTAAAAACATCGTGTACGGGGTACCTCAGAACTTTTCCTTATCACATCGTATTCACTACCCTCATCCTGCTTTGGACTCGCTTCGCTCTTCCTCCCTGCTTCGGACTCGCTTCGCTCGAACGAAACGAAACTTGGTGTTCTCGTTTATTTCGTAAACGTGAGCACTTGTACCAAAGTTTAACTCGATTGGACTATTTTCCGATTTATAATTTAAAAAAAAAAACGTATACAAGCCATTTGATAAAAATTGAACTATTGCCAATAATAAGATGAAACTTGGCTCATATGTGAGTCTTATCACCTTATGTTAGCGTGCCAAATTTCAATTCTATCGCAACATTTATTCTCGTTTTATTATTTTTTCATACTTTGTGTTGAGTATTTTTTGCGGATAGCACAACTTCGCTTATAGACTAATTTTGATACAAAGTTTCAACTGTCTAGCATAAATACAGTGGGAGCTTCGAGCATTACAGACAGACAACTTTGTAAAAACTACTCGGGAGGTCTTAAAATTATCTGAAACGAATAATTTCGGTGTCATCTTGGTTTTGGATATTGCGAACACAATACTTTTCTTATATACCTACGGAATGAATGAGGGAAAGTAAATATCTGTCAACACTCGGTGCATGGCCCCATATCAGACAGAGTACCATAGGGTAGCAAGGAGTGAAAGGAGCAAAATAAACCATTATCAATGACTTGCAAGAATTAGATATAAAAGCTTTTCAGAGCATATTAGCAATTGTACATAGTTTCTATTCTACTGTAATTATTGTGCTAGTACACTAGTCCAGCGTTTCCCAACCTTTTCAGTAACGCGGCCCTATAATTTGCTTTTCTAAAGTTTGGCGACCCAAATGAATTTATTTTGCAAAACCTGAAAATTGCAGGCGATTTTATTTTGCCGAACTAGTCATGACCCTACATACATCGTCAAATCCTAATTTTCATGAGGTTTTTTTACTTAAATAGAAAACTACACACTAATTGGAGTTCAAAAGAAGTATATTATATAATTATATAATAGCAATAAAATATAAAAATTAAATTAAATATAAAAATTAGCACTGCTCGTAACTCATTTTGTCTGTATTTTTCAAAGGAAATAATTAAACTACCATGGAGGAACATAACCCTCCAAAAAAAATGGAGGGTTGACTTCCAAAAAAAAAAAAATCTTGGTAGTTTTTTGGATTGTTAATAATAGAAAAATTTGGTGACCCAAAAAATTTTGTTCGCGACCCAAGGGTTGGGAAGGGCTGCACTAGTCCATGACTTTTGCGTCTCGGAAATGAACCCAAAGTATTTGTTTTTACATTGGTTGATTTTGGGTTTTAATAAAAATGGTGGCATATTTAACATATGTTACTTAATAATTAGCAGCCAGTATTTAAAAAAAATATATTACCTATTTTAAAACCATAACATCTTACACTGACATTGTTAATAACCAAATCGAAACCCAGATGAAGTTGGGGAAAGGGGTTTTATTTCATGTCAACATGACGTGACTGAGGTGAACCATGACCTTACTGTTCAGTGTTACAGTTCTTATACCAATCTACCATTTTCCTCCATATTTTAACTCGTCTGTTTTCGTTATTATTTTGCCGATTTCTTTCCGAAGTATTTGTTTTTATTACATATCCGATTAGGTAGTAATTTCTTTGCAATTTAACTAAAAACAACTGTAAACGAGTTCTTATTTTTTTGTTTTTACAAGGTTACCTCACCTTATATAAATGCTTTGAATATAATAATTCTAGTATCTTAATAATTCTAATTCGGCAGCTATAAAATTAGATTAACAATGAGTTACATATTTGAAGTGGGCGCGTCTCAGCAGACAAAAGGTGTCGTAATTAGCCATAAAAATCTTATAATTAGATCTGTTTGAAGTGCTGAAAACAACAGGTCTGTGATTAAAATTTGTCAAGAGAGGAGCGTCTACGTTCCCTAAGTGAATAATAGTTGTAATAGTTCTGAAGTCACACTGGTCTAGGTTAATTCTATTATGCTTGTTTAAAACAGGTCATAATAACAGACATTGACATAATTAAAGTATCAGACCCGCTTCAACAGGTGCATGTGAACCGCAGGTCGTGGACATACCACAATATCTGCAAAGAGGTCATTCTATAATTTATTCTTATACTCATACATCGTAGGACCAGATTTATCCTTTTACTGATCAACAAATACTTTATCAAACTATCAATCATAACATTAATGCTCAAATCTAGTTCATAATGTTTTTTCTCGTCACTGTGATTCAATTTTTTCTCAATATTTTTTCGAGAGACATTTAAGTCCGATAAATTCATGCTCACAACGGGATATACATTCTCAATTGTATCATCCAAAAGGATGGTGTTGTAGGGAATTTCCATTTTTCCAAGGAACTTAACTTTTTGTTATTTTAGTTAACTTTAGGTGTCCCATGCAACGCCGAATTTTCCGAAGAAAAAAAACATCTTGAACGAGGTACATCAAAAAATTTTATCACCACGTCGGATTCGCTACGCTCATCCTACGGACTCGCTTCGCTCGTTCTCAGACTATACGATTCGCTAAATTTATACTGCAACACGACTTCAGACTCACTTCGCTCGTCCACAGATAGTAATTACATTAGTTTTATTCTTGCAGGGGTCACCTATCCAGACAATGACCAATCTTAATGCTGCTTAACTTATATGACCAACAAAACCATATATATACTTGGCATAATGAAACGAAAACTTAGTATACTTATTTATTACGTGAAGAAATACAATTTTACCAAATTTCAACTCAATTAAATTATTTTTCGATTTTTACTTTTCCTCATTTATACCGTAGGTATATAGGAAACGTATTGAGTTTGCAAAAACATCCGAAACCGGGATGTCACCTGAATAATTCGTCTCAGGTGTTTTAAAGGCCTCCTTTAAAACTCCAAGGGTTTTCACAGTGGTTCCTCAAAGTTTTCTGTCTGTATGTGTGTGTTTCTGTCATCGTCGTAGCTCCTAGTGTATTTATGCTAGGGAGTTGAAACTTTGTTCAAAAATAATTCTATAAGTGAATTATTTGCTATTTGAAAAATAATTTTATGACGTTATTAAACGGCAATAATGACCCAGCAAAAATGTCGAAAAATTAAAAAACGCGGAAAAGTGTTGCGCCAAAAATCTAAGTTTTGGCTCGCATCTAGCCATTTATGAGATTGACTTATGTGCTAAGTTTTATTTCATTATCAGAATTAGTTAAATTTTTATGAAATGACTTGTGAAATTTTGTACAAGAGTATTTCTTTATATAACTGTATTAGGTATTGTTTGAATACGACCAGTATATTTATGATTTTCGTTGGATCATAAAAGTTAAGCAGCATCAAGTGTGGTCATTGCCTGGATGGGTGACCGCTAGGAATAACATGAAAACATTAATTATGTTGCAGTATTAATGTGGTAATTTTTATATTCTGATGACGAGCCTTAGCTCGTCATCAGGAGTCAGAAATAGGGCGGATGAGCGTAGCGAATTCGATGTTATAAGGAAATGTTCCGAGGTACTTCATACCTAATTTTGTATATTCTTTCGCAAAATATACATCAAACAAGATCCTACAGGATTTACATCCTTTTATTCTTGTATATTTATAAATAAAAAAAAAAATAAAAAAAATAAAAAATTCGGTGTTGCCTGAGACACCAGAAATTAACTAAATCAAAATAAGAAAGAAAAGTATCCCCAAGTTTCTTTAATTTATGTCAAAAAGTTCAAAATTTAAGTGGGGGAGCTTTTGGTGCACCCTGTAGAAGTGTGTTTGGATGGAATAAATAAAGAGTCATGTACTTCCTAAATTAACAGCTTGAAGTAATGTAATACTTTTAACTATTTATCGAACCATATTCAGTAAGCTTATACTATTGTCTCGTTCCGATAAACCCAGAGACACGTTCGAAATCCTAAGAGATTATTCTCTTTAAATTAACTTGAAAAAACTATAAAACAACAATAACAAATAATTCGAGTTCAATAATTGATTACTGTGATATCAATAGTGATGGATTACCCTTGAGATAACGGCATATAAGAAGTAGCTCGAGCCTCTAACAACTATTTTTGTTTTTTCTCCTAATGAGTATAATGACAATACGTGCCGTGACTTCGTTGTTTGTTACTACTTCGAGTACAGACACAGACAGATGTGTAAATTTGAGTGTTGAGGTGTAACTATTTTGATTTATTTGTTAATATTAAGCATGCTTTTGTTGTTATTAGTGGTAGGATCATTTTCGCTCGTTAATTCAAAGGTAAGCGTTTATTAAGTCACTAATTTTGTACATTAGTTTTGTTGATTGTAGTCTTGGTAAGTCGTGACATATTGGTGAATATAGAAATTCATTTATTGGTAGTGGGAGCAACAGTTTGCTTTAACAATTTTTTACAAATTATTCTCCCTTACCTATTTCTAAGTGAAGAGCCAATATCAGGGATATGATACCTTCTGCGAGAACTACCGCAGGTGACAGTTAATTGGTCTCCTTAAAGTGGCTAAAGATAAGGAAACTATTGGTATTACAATAACCCAATACCTTTTTGTGTACAATAGGGAGCGTGCCACTTAAACGGTCTGGTTTCTATCCCATTGGGGGGCTTCTAAGATTTTTATCTAAGTTATTAAAGTCCTTAAATCTTTCGAGAAATACGTTACGGTCTGTAGGGGTTCCAAGCCTGTCCAAATGAGGAGCATTTTTTGCCAGAGGTGTAAAAGATCCCAACCCTAAGTGAACCTGGATTTAAGAATAAAATTAGGACCTTTACCAACAAAATAATATATATGTTTTTGCCTTATAGTTTTATGAGCGGGAAAGCGAAGTTTTACAGTAAGATACGTGCTGATTCTGGTTAAAGCTAATGGAACTTATGTCAAGTCACACCTCTTTTGTAAATTAGGTACAATATGCCTTAACACGAAAGGCGGTTCACTGGTGCAACTAAGTAATGCTGCCACCCTAACAATATACAATTTTCTAAAAAAAAGTTGGCAATACTTCCGGTTGCTGAATTATTTTGTTCTATTATTAATTAATGATTGATTATTCATAAAATACTAATATAAATATCAGTGCATTACAATATTTTAAGCATTTTAAATTGTAGTTCAACGTATTTATTAAAATTATATACAAATAGTAGTCCTCGTCAACTAAATGTAGTTTCTCGTATTCCGCCACCCTTTTGCCATCTAAGACCAGTTTTATTAAATACTCAGCAGGTGTTTTAAGTTATTATATTTGTTCTTTACGATCTTTCTTCATTAATAGATATTTATGACAAATATTTAAAATAATGTTTTGTTGTCAGGTTGGCAGCATTACTTAGTTGCACCAGTCAACCGGCTTTCGTGTTATCAGTGGAATTATATTGTGTTTACGGTCCTGTGCTCCTTCTATGTATAGTATTATTCTAAGAATATGCCTAAACCTGATTGACACTCAACGTTATTTTCTATCTTAAAGAGTTAAGGAAAAAGTTCTCTTCCTTATTACTATCATCATCCTATTAACTATTGAGGTAGTCCAATTAATATCTAAGGGGTTTCTTAGCATATTGGTTCATTATCAGATTTCTGTATACAAATATAAATTACAATTGAATTTATTAATTCTGAGAAAATTTTGTTGGGAGAACCCACCTGGTATTTATGTTAATTTAATTAATCATCACTTGTTAGATAACCCCCGGTCACACTAAACTCATTTCTAAGTAAAACAAAATCTTTCTGATATTTACCTTGATTCTAATAATACATATAGACTTTTCATTCTTTTCTTCATAAACTATTATTGCATCAAATTGTAAAGAAATGTATTTTGTCTTTCAGAATATAACACTTGCATGCCCGAGGGTAGCAGTTGGAACGCTTAACGGAGGTTCTCTTCTATGGCAGCTTCTTGTTCAGGGTTTCTACATTATAGATAATATCAGTGGAGAAGCCGTGACGCTGCTGCAATGTCGAGCCGAGAGTATGGTAGATTCGGCAGCGTGCTTTTGGTCATCGTTAGAAACACTCCGCACCATGATAAACTCTTATAGACCTTTTATAGCCGATTATAAGAAACAAGTTTACAATTACGGTGTCGAGATGTATGAAAGCTGGGAATGTTGCGTCGGGTCCGATACATGCGGTAACAGTGAAACAAAACCTAAATTCATCGATAAATCTAAATTCATCAAGTTAAAAGACGTAAAAGACACTCGTAAGCCAGGCTTTTCGTCATCTGCTCCTTCTGGGAGTAAAACAGCGGCACCACCAACACCTGCTTCCAGTGAAGGAGAAACAGCATCGTCATCCTCTTCCACAATACCTTTTGATCCAACTGCGCTGCCAACCATCCCTCCAGTAACTGAATCTCCTCAACCGAAACCTCAGAACCTTGGTTCCATAACAATAAGAGGAAAGATATTTGGAGTAGATTTTCTTCTTTTTGAAATTGATCTAACAAATCTATTTTATTAGAGTTACTCAAGGTAATCTCGATGCAGAATGACCAAACAGATCTAAGGCGTCATTCTCTCCAACCTCTCAATGCCTTAAGCCCAGCGGATAAGGTATCGGGTTCTCTCGCTTTAGAGGCATGTTGTGTGTTGAATTTTAAATTAAGTTGGCATATGAGAGTTGAGCATGACCCAAGAAGTGGATTAGTTTCGGAGCCAGTGGGTCCTGTCTTGATAATCAGACCTACAAGCGGTCAAAATTATCTGTTGTGACTCACAAGTTGTATTGCGACTCTCTTTGTATTTATTGATTAAATTAATATGTACAGAGATTCCAACCAAGGAGTGAAAATGACGTACTCCGTGTATGATCGTAATTCCGATAATTTCCAAAGTCAGTATGATGTTATCGGTCGTTTTTAATCTGTTAAGTAAAATCGAATTTTAAACATTGTTAGTAATGGATAAATAATTTAAAGTAAGATACAATGGAGCAATCTGATTAATTAACATAAGATAATCAAGATAAAATAAGATTAGGAAAAGTAAAATTATAAATTTATAAAGATAGCTTGTAACGAGGCTACTGCCTTCTCAGGCATCGTACAGGATTATCAGGCAGTGTGTTTGAGAAAAGGATTTGTAAGAGAGTATATGGATGTTCAGATAAAGACTCATGGAAAATGAAATCAAAATATGATTAATATAAACAATCATCACCTAGTCCTATTTGATTTCAAACTGACTTTACAAGGCGCTTTACACAGCGCAATCATAAATATTTTATCACTTGTTGGTCAGCTATTAGTTAAAGATCGCATATTTGATTGTTCGTATATTATGAAGTCATTTTTAACCTTTAAGTTATTGAAATTTTATTGTGGTTACTATAATATCACGTAAAGGTTAAAATTACAAAACGGAAAAAAGTAAACCATCTTGATTGCCTTAAAACGGTTACCCATGAACCATTTTGCATAAATTGCAAAGCAGGATGCTTTTCTCGTATTAATTTTCCACCCTGTCAATTTTAATCTCCACGTGGTATAACAGTAATCACAATGGGACCTCGATACTCTGAAAGTGAATTATTATGTATGAGTTATAAACGATAGTAGTTCCATAGCATAGAGTCTAGAGTTCCATGCGAGTTTCATGGAAGTTCCATACGATAGAATTCGTTCTATACATCTTCTTTTTCGATCATTACAATAGAAAAAGAATATGTTTTACGGAAGGGAGTAGGTTAGTTTAATTAGTTTAGTACGAGATAAGATTTGATTAGTCTTTAATCTCATTCTGTATTTGACCTATATTTAATACATCGTTTTGTTTATATGTAGAGTTTTCATGTAATTATCATGGAAAACCTAAGAGCATTGCGTGCTGGGAAGCTAATTTAAATGCAAAGGATGGTTTAGTTTATTACCTTAACATGGTTCCTGGACCATGCGGTGTCATGTTGTATGGTATGAAAATGATGAATGTGTAATAATTAATTTTTTTAAAGTTCTATAAGTAATTAATTTTTTATATTAAAGGTTATCTATCACCTCTCTCTCATTACTATCACATCATAAAGAACTCATAGCCTCATATGAAGATTGTTTAATTTCATAGGTGTGGGGCACGTATTGTTTCTTGCTTTGTGAAGCTAATTAAAATTATCATCTTTTGCATATTTTAATGTATACTTGATTTTTTAATATATCTATTCTTAGATATCTATTCTGTCTCAGGGAGTTAACGAAAACAGCCCAACAACATGACTAGGGGATATATCTCCACTTACAGAATTTATGAGTTCTGTAAGAGGAGATATAAGACCGGACATATTATATGCTTGTATGACCTTATATGTAAGGTTGTTCAATCTTCTATGCCTTCATAATCTATATGATATTCATATTCATTCTTCTATGGGCACATATTGTTTCTTATATTTTGAAGCTATTTAAAATTATCATATTTTCTGTATATTTTACTTTACTTTCGATAAAATATATAAATGCTTGGTTTTATAAGATATAGATAGACCTCTTGCTTCTATCTTAAGGAATGAGCAAAAACCCCCAATAATGTGGCCAGGTCATCTTTCTCTTATTACAATCACTTTAATAAGTAATTATAAAAGAAAAGCTGCCCCCTCCTAATCAGTAAGTTTATAAAGAGCATAGTAAATGTGAACAAAATATAAAAGTAAACAAAAATAATTTGTAACATATGGTTTAAATAATTTTGGTGTCAAGTCAACTATTTTGTAAATAAAACTTATGAAGTTACTAGCATGTAGTTTATTTGATATTTTTACGATTACTGTCTATTAAATAAGGTTATTGCAGATCAAAGTTGCACTTTTTATTTGTTGACAATAAAAATAAGAAAGACGATGGAACCTTCTTAAAAAGGGTTTATGATTGACAACTTAACATTTTTAAGTGTTTATTAAAATATTGTTGGCTGAAAATTCGTTATTTTAAATTATAGTATGTTGTAATAATGATTAGTATTATGAAATGAAAGCTTAACGAAATTAATTCAAATGGAATCAATAGCCATAAATTTACGCTATTAATATAGTTTTTTAAATGTAGCTCTATAAATTTCCGCTAGCTAGAAAAACATGCTTGTCATGGTACCTGATAAATAGGAGCAAATTTACTGAAAGCTTGCGAATGGACTACTTGCACGCATTCCGCTTCTACCGTCATTTCGGGTCTGATTGTGACCCCACCGTGTCTGGAGAGATACTGGCGCAGTAGGGCGCTCCCATATCCTGGCGCCCTAACTCACCCCCCTCGAGCCCTACCTCAAGATTCCTTACAGCATCCCTCCCTGTAAATATACTTTAACTTTGGCTCGACGCCCTAATGTTTGCTTATATTTATATTATTTAAACAGAAACATCGATACAACTTTTATTTTATAAATTAAGTTTCCTGTCAAGATGTAATTTAAGATGAAACGATTACTAGGTGAGTATTAAAAAATATGACACTGGTGATTGGTTGATTACTTATGTAAGTAGCAGAAACTTAGAAATAAACCGTTTAGTTGATTTTTAAGTTGATACTTATCAATGAAATGAACCTGCAACAATATATTTTTTGTTAAAATGTTAAAAACTCGGTTGAAAAGTAAAGACTTGCTTTGTATGTAATCGAAGTTCAGAATTAATTACAAAAATTACAAAACTCAGCATTGTCGCTATCTATTTATTCATAGTTTTGATAGATGAGTCTCTTAAAAGCTAAATGAAAACAAACTGGGTTACATGCAGCTTGGGTTATATGAGCAAACTCCTTATTTTTTTCAGTTTTTGATCGATAAAAATCGATAGATCGAAGCAAGTTTGAATTATGTCACCTTAGAATAATACTATATATAGAAGGAGCACTACTGATAACTCGAAAGGCGGTTCACTGGTGCACTTAAGTAATGCTGCCACCCTAACATTATACAATTTTCTGAAAAAAAAGTTGGCAATACTTCCGGTTGCTGAATTATTTTGTTCTATTATTAATTAATGATTGATTATTCATAAAATACTAATATAAATATCGGTGCATTACAATATTTTAAGCATTTTAAATTGTAGTTTGACGTATTTATTAAAATTATATACAAATAGTAGTCCTCGTCAACTAAATGTAGATTCTCGTATTCCGCCACCCTTTTGCCATCTAAGACCAGTTTTATTAAATACTCTGCAGGTGTTTTAAGTTATTATATTTGTTCTTTACGATCTTTCTTCATTAATAGATATTTATGACAAATATTTAAAATAATGTTTTGTTGTCAGGTTGGCAGCATTACTTAGTTGCACCAGTCAACCGGCTTTCGTGTTATCAGTGGAGTTACTTCTTCTATGTATAGTATTATTCTAAGTATGTCACTAGTCCGTTATCAGTGACAGATGATAATGATTGCGGAAACCATTAGAAATTAAAACATATAACCTTTATCATAAAATCTCTGTCGACCAGAAGATGGATTAGCATGTTGCATTTTTATCGTAATAGGAAAAGCTGTTTTGGCGGTAGATCTAACTAATAGCTTGCTAGTGGTTATCATAGAGAATATAAGTATGGCTACTTTCGAACACAAGCCACTACTTAATGCTTAATTTAATGTGAACAAAGTTATTGACAAATAACTATTTTTTGGCCGGAAGAAAAAAGGTCTGGAGAGACATAAACAAGCTGATTAGTCAAGTAATTTGCAATAACTCTTGTGTTTTAAATCAGTCAGTTGAATTTAGAATTAACCAAGTAATACAGGTTCATTTCGGTTAGCTTGAAAACTAATTTGGAACTTTCCATAGCTACTGGAGTTGTTCCTTTAAATACAGTTACAGGAGATGACTCAAACGGTAAATGGATTATACTACGTCCAGTGTCGTCTATTTGGAGACATTAGCGAGGTGATATGCCTAATAATCGAGGTCTACAAGTGGATTGAGACGAAGCATGAGCTATTATTAATTGTGAGGGTAGGTGTAAAACCTTTTGCACTGCGACTTTGAGTCTTTTGTACAAATCAAAAGCATGAGCTAACTCAACTCTTCCAAAATTGTTTTTAAAGACAGTCCAGCTAAGAAGTTTGATGATCGATTGAAGAACAACGTTAGAAAAGTGAATTAGGTGTGATCTGATCAGTACAACACAAATTAATCAAAAGAAGTTATCTTCACAAAAAAGAATTGGTATCAGGTTTCCAAGAAGTAGGATCTAGCTGGAATTAGAAATGATATGGGGCTCGATATAAGTAGTCTGAGAAGTAAAGTGCCCAACTTTACTTCTCTAAGTGCGACTATAGAGTTGCTTTGTCAAGCAGGTACCAAAACTTCAATTTCAAATCTCATGCTTTGACAGCATTAGATGGATGAATAAAACATTTTACTTCATCGTACTCATATTAAAATGGAACTTGACCAATTTCACAAAGCTTAGAAGAGCAATGTGTTAATGGTAAATTTAAATCTATAACCAGTTTAAGAAAAATTCAACGTTGTCTGTCGTCGTCAACAGGTATAATATATTATGGATTAGAATGAACGCCTTCAATTCTAATCAAAGTGGTAGCAATGCTAAAAACGTGTTTGTTGTCAGACTCCATGAGTGCAATCACTGGATTGTTTCTCTATCAAGCGCACCAAGCCATTAAAACTGTGCTAACTCTAATACTTGTAACAATCACAATTGTTGTTGTATTATTCAATAAATAAAAAAAATAAATAAAAAATTGTCAGACTCGCGAGTGAAAACACACAATAGAAGAGGTGCTGGGATCAGTATTTTAGTTTTCGGTTTGTAAGAATGTTCGGTCGAATTTTCAAAGAACATTACACCAATATTCTTGTTTGTATTCGGATAAAGTCTGTGTCCTTAAATTTTTTTTATCGAACATTATTCAATCTGATTATTCGGGGATCCTAATTACACACTGTACATCAATGTTAATTAACGTCAAGTACACATAATATGAACAAAGTGCTGACTAATTTTAGGGCGTTTAAGAATATTTTGATGATATAAAGTAGGAATAAGTAGGGCTATTTGGCTTTGTTTACATGTCAGAAGGGCGTGGCTAGAAGAGTATGTAAATGAATAGATTATATAGCGTGGCAAGAGTTAATTTAGTGCTAGTAGGCCTGTATACTGTATACTGGTAGTTATACCCTGTAGGTTTGCTACCAGCCCTAGGTCAGGGAGTCAAGAGCCCTTCGACCTTGGCCTAATATTACGTTGCCATAGAAACATACTTCTCTTGATTTCCGCTAACATATTTAATACTAACTATGCATGCACTGCATCGTTAATCTATACGGAAATTTAAACAAAATGGGTTGCGGCGTATCCCGATACTTTTTCTAACCTTATCAGATTTCTCACTAGTGCTCCGCAATTAAAAGTTATACTAGCTGTTTTAAAATGAATGTATGTATGCGTGTGAATGTATGTATAATTATTTATAATATCAAGGGATTCAAAAATGTTAAGTTCTACTGTCTTGGACGAATTTTTGATTATTTGAAAAAACATATCTAAGACATTTGATAAATATTGAACTAATGCCAAAAGATAAGTAAACAGCATTTGTATTTCCACAATGATATAATTTAATACATACATAGCTAGATTTCGACTATAACGATCATCATCAGTGCCGGTGAGATGAGTCTAATCCTTCTTGGCCGTTTTCTAAGGCCACGACTTATTGCAGACTAGAGACTATAAGCCGTGGCATAAGAAACCGGGACTGATGATGATCGTTATGATCAAAAGCTGGCTATGTATATATTAAATTATATCATTGTTGAAAGACAAATGCTGTTTAATTTTATTAGGATATTCCACATCTCAATAATTATTGAACTAATGCTAATAATGGCATGAACCATGGCACATTTTTTGGTTACATATAGGACTAAATGTTGCTAAAACGATCCAATTATTATTCTTAGGTTTTACAATTTTTTTAACTTGTGGAGTCATTAATGACGCCATTAATATTTTTTTTTCCAGAAAACACAACAACTAGGGCTGAAGAGGTTATTTTTTGTACGAAGTTTTGATTCTCTGGCATAAAAACACTGGAGCTACGATGATAACACTATAAAGTTGCTAGCTATAAAGTCACACAACTTGATTAAAAACCACTCCTAGGTAGTTATTGCTCTGAAGCTGGCCCCAACGTTTATTAATTAAGATTAAAATTCTTTTCCTCGCCTGCTATACTGTGGTAGGTGTAAAATAAATGTTTAGTATTATTAGTGTAGTTATAGATAGTTTTTGGTTGCACTCTTAAGTTTACAAAATTACATCATAATAGACATTTGGAGCGAATTCTTAAAGTTGGCAGCACTGGCTGGGTTTTAAGGGACATAGAATTAAAGCCTTCTTTAATTAAGTATTTAAACAAATGCCTGGAACTGATGATTATCATGAAACCTCGGGTTCATCATAGGTGAGGAATATAAAGTATATCTAATTAAGTTCAGCGCCAATATATTTTATACGGCGGTTATAAGTATAACCAAAAGCTCCAAAGTTAAACAAAAAACTGTGAAATTATCGCTCATCTGTTTTAGCAAAGGATACATTTAGTTCCAATCAATAAACGTGTTGTATCTAATTTTCTTTAAGTTTCATCATCATTACAACAGTAGAGGGAGGAGCGGAAAGTTATTGGTTGTTTTCGTGTTCTTGACTTATTATTTAGTCATTTTAACTCGATGTTATAGGCTTCATTGCTGAATGTTTATTTATTTATTGCTCCTCTTTTTTTATTTCTTTGAAGCTCCTACCAGAGACTCTCCTACTTCTAAACCTTTGCTTTATTTATTTAATTCTACTCTATTTATTTGACTTCTATTTTCTTCATAAATTTAATGTTTAGTAAATAAAGCATCAATCTTTATGTATTTATTTTTCTTATTTTATTTATTACTCGTCTTTCTTAATGTTTTCTTTATTTATTTGATACTCCCACTTCTAAACCTTTACTTTATTAATTTAAGACTAGTGCTTACCGTCACTTTATTTATTTAATTCTACTTCCATTCCCTTTATAAATATAATGATTGTTATAAATTAAGCGTCAATTTTTATTTTTCTATTTATTGCTGTTCCTACTAAACATTTCTTTGATGCTCCTACTTCTCAGCATCTATGTTTCTGTATTTACTTTGTTGTATTTAAAAACAAAATAAGCAAAGCACTTGACCTAATATGAGGCCATCATCAGTGCCGTTGAAAAAAAAGAATAAAAGAGAAAATAGGTAGAAAATATTTACATAGAAAATTTGAGTAAGCTGAAAACCAGAGGCATACTCTGGATATGCCTATTTAAGAAAATGTAGTAAAGACTATAAAGTTCATACTTATTTTAGGACCTCTAGAGGAACCCTGAGGGAGACCTTTAGGACTCAATGGTAACTTGAGAAATAGATTGGCTTAAGGATAGAAAAATAGGTCTTAATATAATATTAAGAGTTAAACTTTTCGGAGTTAAGATACTTTAGAAGTAACTATTTTGCAAAAATCGTAATGCTAATTATTTCGCAAGGATGTCAATGCCAATTATTTTGCAAAAGTCTCAATGCTAATTAATTTGTAACGATCTCAATGCTAATTTTTGCAAGGATCTCAATGCCAAATATTTTGCAAGGATCTCAATGCCAATTATTTTGCAAAAGTCTCAATGCTAATTAATTTGTAACGATCTCAATGCTAATTATTTTGCAAGGATCTCAATGCCAAATATTTTGCAAGGATCTCAATGCCAAATATTTTGCAAAAGTCTCAATGCTAATTAATTTGTAACGATCTCAATTCCAATTAATTTGTAACGATCTCAATTCCAATTAATTTGTAACGATCTCAATTCCAATTAATTTGTAACAATCTCAATTCCAATTAATTTGTAACGATCTCAATTCCAATTAATTTGTAACAATCTCAATT
The DNA here is from genome assembly GCA_018340805.1 of Microvelia longipes. Taxonomy (NCBI): domain Eukaryota; kingdom Metazoa; phylum Arthropoda; class Insecta; order Hemiptera; family Veliidae; genus Microvelia; species Microvelia longipes. The sequence goes on along the minus strand of JACMZG010001863.1, from coordinate 62,577,015 downwards.
CCAATTAATTTGTAACAATCTCAATTCAATTAATTTGTAACGATCTCAATTCCAATTAATTTGTAACGATCTCAATTCCAATTAATTTGTAACAATCTCAATTCCAATTAATTTGTAAATCTCAATTCCCAATTCAATTCAATTAATTTGTAACAATCTCAATTCAATTAATTTGTAACAATCTCAATTCCAATTAATTTGCAACGATCTTAATGCCAATTATTTTGCAAAAATCTCAATGCTTATTAATTCGCAAGGATTTCAATGCTAATTATTATGCAAGGATCTCAATGCTAATAATTTTTCAATTCCAATTATTGGTACTTTTATTGGAATAACATCTATAAGTTAGCACTACTGCATTGACAGTCAGCTCCTGCCTGGACATAATGTAGCTGTGTCTAAATCTTAAAACAGCTTCAGTCTTTAGAACTCAAGAGATTGAAATTGTTAATAAAACATTAAAATTATTAGAATAGATTATTAGAAGTTGACATTTTAACAAAACGTATAAAGAAAATTAAACAAATTAAGCAATGTATGCTTTTATCCACCAACCTTTTGCGGTGGACCAAAATGAATAATTGAATGGGCTTAAAAAGTTATTAAATAAAATAATGTCTACCCTTAATTGACTATAGAAGCAGCCTTAATTTAAATTTAAGCAAGTAGAATAAATATGAATAATTCTTTAGGTATAATAATCTTTTAGGTGCCGAATTTTAAAAAGTCTCAGTCATTTTCCGAGTCTTATGACTTTTTGTTGAGTCATTTAGGACGGTTAATGGCGTCTTACAAAATTATTTTCAGGAGAGCATTACTAGACCTGAACATTAATTGATTAAACCCTAAGTTTTAACTCTCTAGCATAAATACCCTGGGAGCTACGATGATAACACATAACCCCTCAAGAAGTCTTAAAAACACCTGAAATAGATAATTCAGATGAAAAAAATTGAATTTTTAGAGCAAAGACGATACTTTTTTTCGGTATTAAATGAGGAAAAGTAAAAATTATCTTTTCGGTTACACCAAACTAGGCGGTGGATAAATTCATAGGCTTGAATGCTAAATTATAGCTTAAAAACTCACAAGCTTTGGACGTCAACAAGCATAGCTGATTTTAACAAGCACTGTTATCTTAATGTAAAATTGAACTTACTGAAAAAACAACAACGTTTCTGTAAATATAAGGCATTATAAGTCTTAAGTCCGTTAAGTCTAAGGCACTACTAAGCCGGATAAGTCCCCTACCCTTAGCAGGGGTTGATATTTGTATCCAACGGCAATTCTTAGGGGAACAACAACTATTATCGACCCTGTTAGGGGAAATTAGACCCTCTTCGAGTTTTGTAGTAAAAATAGGACTGGTGGCGAAATCTGTGAGTGACTCGGCAAACAATCAGGATGTGATTAGATTGTCCTAATTAAAACTCATCTTATCGATCTGAATAACGTCTTCCCGCCAAAATATAATGTTTACTTTCCCTCATTTTCCGTAGGTATATTGGGTGTTCTACCAGAAACTCCCTCTATCTTTGTTTTCGAAAACTAAAAAAGATATCGAGATGCAGTCTTTGGTAAAACATTATATTAGAAAAAATCCGATTTCGGGGCTAATTGCTGAGGCTGTTCTTTGTTTTTACAAAGAACAGTTCTTTGTTTTCTGCTGTTCTTTGTTTTTTAAGTTCATTTTATGTTTACAGCACACCTTGTGGATACACTTTTTGAGGGAGGTCAAAACTAAGCTCAACTGGACTTAAAAGTTAACACAGATATGACTGATTAGGTATGCTCGTATAAGAAAAGATTCTTCTATCTTTTTATTTTTTTATTAATTTTTATTTTCATATTTCTTTTAAATTCACATTCAGGGGTGGACTGGCCAGCGAGGGCAGCAGCGCTTCTTGCCCCTTGAGCCAAAAATAAATTTTAAAAAACAATGAAAATTAAAAGAAAAATATAAACATATTAAATATTTTAAAATTTATAACATGTACATACATTTATTTATTATAATTGTTATAACTATTATAACAATTATAATAAGTGAGTTCTTTTGTCTCTAAAGAACTCTTAGAGACAAATGTTTTTTTAATCTAGAGTCTTTACTTTAAGCCCTATTTATTCAACCTAGATTACGGAAGACTAGGGTAAAAAGAGCTCTACCATACATGATCAGGGCTCTGTAGCAACATAAAAACTATAAAAAGGCTCTTGATATTTAATATTATTTGATATTGTATTTAAGTAATTTATACTTATACTATTTATTATGTATAGACGTTTAAAGGCCCTATACGAAGACTAGAGCTAATAATGGCCCTCAAAATATTTGGTCAGGGCCCTAAAGCAGCAGAAAAGGGCCTTATAGATTGATATTTTTAAGTACTTAAAATATTCTTAATTTGCTACCTACATCTAGATATTATAAGGCACCTATTCTTTAAACATAGACTTTTAAAAGACCAATACGTCTTTTACGTCCACAGGGGACCTTAAGCAGACTTGATCAGGACTTTAAAGCAGTATTAAAAGACCGTAGAGATTAAAAATAAAATAGTTTATAGAATAAACTAAAGTTTTATTCAGTGTATTTTAATTTTACTAAAGTTAATTTAATATTTCCTTATTTATTAACTTAAGTTTGTTTTTATTTATTTAAATGAAATAATTCCATTTAATTTAGTTTTATTAAATACTAGCAGGGATACCCGTGCTTCGCACGGGCGTTAAAGAAGTAAATAATTTTTTATACAATTTCTTTTATCTGCTTATAGTACTACAGAGCCAGTATATCAGTCCACCCTCTAAATATACTATACTAAATCTAATCAAAATCTAGTAAACTAATAACTTATGCCCCTGTGCACCACAATTTTCTTTTATCTGCTTATAGTACTACAGAGCCAGTATATCAGTCCACCCTCTAAATATACTATACTAAATCTAATCAAAATCAAGTAAACTAAAAACCTTATGCCCCTGTGCACCACAATTTTCTTTTATCTGCTTATAGTACTACAGAGCCAGTATATCAGTCCACCCTCTAAATATACTATACTAAATCTAATCAAAATCAAGTAAACTAATTACTTATGCCCCTGTGCACCACAATTTTCTTTTATCTGCTTATAGTACTACATAGCCAGTAAATCAGTCCACCCTCTAAATATACTATACTAAATCTAATCAAAATCAAATAAACTAATAATTTGTGCCCCTGTCTACCACAATTTTCTTTTATCTGCTTATAGTACTACATAGCCTATAAATCAGTGCATCTACAAATTAGTCTTTATACCAAGTTTTAACAAAATCACTGGAAATCCGTGTTTTAAAGTCAGTAAAATGATAAAATTTACAAAACAAATCTGAAGTCCTTTAAAGTTATTTTAACTACACCTAAAGATTTTGAGACTCGTACAATTATTATTTCCTGTTCGTAAGTTACTTATAGACACAATTTTATATACTTATTCCGAGGCCATTGTCAGTTATATTCATTACTTTATTCCAAGTTATTTACTGCCCTAAAAAGCTTATTATAGCTCTAAAATCAAAATTTTTAGCATCAAAATATTGTAAATGTACTGCTCTAAAATAATAGCTTTATACATGCATGATTTTATGCTCTCAAAAAAAGCTATGATTTTTTAAATATTTCGATGCCCCTGTAGACCACTTTAGATGCCCCTAATCATCTTAAGACTCGGCTCAAACCTTCCCATCACTGTGGATTAATTTTGTAAAAAACTTTCGTGAAAATTCGTCCAGTCGTTCTCGAGTTTAGAGGGAACATCGGTAGCGACATTTGAATTTTATTTATATAGATTAAATTTAGCTTGCTATAATAATTAATACAACTCTAGTTAAAAGGAGACCCCTCTTATTGGAAAGCAATATAGGACCCCCCCCCTCTATTGGGCCCCTTTAGGCCCAACCCTCCTCGGGCCTTTTGGGCTCAGACCACCACTGTTTACGTATGCAACATAATGATCGTAACATAAAATAATAATAGTACTAAAAATTAACGAAAGTAAACCAAAGAGACAAATTAAGAATATTTAGAACTAAGATTCTTAATTCTAAGATTTAGAATTAAGAATCTTTAAGAACCCCTATAGATGTAGGTTCAGGCCCTTTTAGGCCAAACCCTCCTCGGGTCTTTTAGGCTCAGACCACCACTGTTCACATATGCAAAATAATAATAGTACTAAAACATAAAAAAGGTAAACCAAACAGACATATTAAGAATATTTAATATTTGTGATCTATTGTCTTCTCCATCAATCAAAACTGGTGACCATCTTGCTGCGATAAATTACGGGAATCTCTCCACTTTAAGGCAGAGAGACCTGTGTTGCAGAAGGATTATCTCTGTAACTATATTATTTTACAAAAAATAGTCCAGAATTAGTATGTTTCTGAGATGTGAAATAAGCTATGTTTTAGTTTTAGATTTGCGGTTAAATAAAGTTTTTAACCTGTACGACTATCATCAGTGGCTGTAAGGCGAGTCTAAATTACTTTTTAGCCGATTTCTCAGGCTATAGTATATTAATGTGTCTATACACTCATCTCATCGGCACTGATGATGGTCGTTCTAGTCGAAATCTGGTTTATGTTGTGTTTATAAATCTAGAAAGAAAGACTAACTCTTTAATTGATTCAATTAAGACTTTAAACCGCCATTGCCCTGAGTGCAGGTGTTTAGAATAAATTATAGACAATTGATAATAGAAAAAGTTTAATTTAGGTATGCTTACCGTCAGTTTGACTTTCATGTCCCGCGATACCCGAGGTGACTGTCCTAATACTTAGTCCCGAGTTAAACGGAGTTGGCATTTTAGAGTAATAAAGAAAATCTTATTAAGGAGTGTCTTGGAGCCACCCTTCGTAAGGGCAACACTGACCTTCTACTAATTATTCTGCTTTTAGCGAATTTTCATAATGAAAATGACGCTTATGAGGTTGTTCGGATGACGGAAGTTGAGGGTGGGAGTGAGCGGAATCGGTTCCTATTGGCTTCCTGATAACAAAAATATATGTCCGAAAAAAGTTTATATATATATATGTATATATATATATATATATATATATATATATATATATATATAATATATATATACATAATATATATATGTATATATATATTATGTATGTAAGAGTTTCTACCCTTTCGTATGGCGAACGATAACTCTCGAAGGCGTTGTCAATTGAAACGAAACTTGCAAATCGCGAGATGTTGAGGAGGTTACGAGGCCTATTGTTTATTAAAAAATTATGACGTCATCAATCAAAGTTATGACGTCATGAAAAAAAAAATTTTGAAACTTGAATGGCTTTAAAACAAGGTATTTCGTGTTTAGGTAGACGGCTAGCTGAATCGATTAAGACCGATTCAGCTAAATCGAACCATCACCAAATGGCGCAATCGGTATACATATATATATAATCTTGTATATATGTATACGTCCAGGTCAAGACTTGTACGATATCTGTTGGGTTTAGTAGTGCTAGAGGGTGGGGATATAGTATAAAGATGACCTCTACCTCTGCTCCATCCTGGTAAGCCTGCTGTCCCAGAGAGACAGGACAAAAATGACTTCCACTAAACCACGCCGAACAAAGCAGGCCCGTAAAGCGGAAGAACTCGAAGTAGTCTTTATATGGTCGAAGTCATTCTAAAACGATTGCGACCGGTTTCAGCTCAATCAGACAATCTAAGATAGATGGTTCACTCCCGAGTGTAGAAGGAACACTCAATTTGACAAGTTTGTGTTTATGATTTAAGTTGGGGGTCTCATCACTAAGAGTCTTGAATAGCGCTAGTAGTAAAAATATATTTGCTCTATTCTCTACTAGATTGTGCTGTAGTATTTTTTTAAAAAACAAACAATTGCCAATCGTTAGTTAAATAAAATAAAAGTAAACAAAGACTAAAGATCTATGAAAAAATATGTGACAGTTTCACGCTGTCACCACTAGACTGTACTACTTGAGCCTCCTGCATCCCATCAACTATTTTTTTTTTAAATCTTTGAGTGAGCCATCTATGTTAATATTGTTTATCTATGATCCTAAGTGACGGAAACGGTATTTTTATTTAAAAACAAAAATCATGAATATATTTTTGTTTATAATGCTTGTTAGTTTTAATATTATAGCATACTATTAATAATAAAGTATTAATAAAATCTTAATTAGTAAAATCAAATTTGTGAGAAAGCCTCTCAGGCCCGCGAAGCGGGCCTGTGTGGAGGGGCTGTGAAAATTCGCTAGGTACATGGCAAAATGCCATGTAACAAGAACAATAATGAAACAACACATCATACAAAACAACAACAATGTGGCCGCGAAGCGGCCACAGGGAGGCCCCCGGGCCGCGTAGCGGCTACGGGCCGAAGGCCCGTATTTAATACGCTCTAGTTTTATCATTTCAGATCTTAATAATTCAAACTTACATAGAATGAGGAAGACGCATACATTTTAACCTATTGTTTTTTTGTTTTGTTAGGTTAATCGAGGTAAGAAAAAATGTATTTAAAAGAAAAAAAAAATGAAAATATTGATGGTCCAAATTTTTATAACCAATTAAAAAAAAATATTAAAAAAAGTAAGATTCGCGGCAAAAAGCTATTACGTCACTTGGGTTGCTAAGTTGATTGGTTCATTTCAAATCTCAAGGTCAATGCTAAAACTAACAAATGTTCAAAAAGATGAAATACATCGATAACACATAAATTATTGTTATCACATATGATAAGAGTGATTTCCCGCCAGAACTTGAGTTTACTAAAAAAAACTGTGAAGCGGTTTTGCAATAGAATAAAGCAGCTAGGAGTCTGAAAATAAAAGGTACGTTAAACAACAAATGTAAACCACGAAAAGATTCTAAATAAATCCGCTGTGGTGCGGATAATTAAAGTTTAGATAGGCTAATAATTAAGCTATAAAGTACATAAGCATTCAATCAAGTATTACGGGTAATATTTTTAATATCGTCTATACGAATGCATTAAAGACTTGACATCATACTGGGCAGTTATTGGTTTAGTTCTTTACGAGAATATTAGCAATATATTTTATCTCCATAAAATTAGTCATTAATCAACTGTTTTTAAGCTGCTTTTTATGATCCATCAAAAATCATGGATATGCTTCTTATATTAAAACGAAGCTCAGTGTACTTTATTATTAAGTAAAGATATACACTTCAACTAAATTTTAACTCAATTAAATCATTTTTCGATTTTGTACAATTTTAAAAAACAATTATTCGTCATTCGATAAAAAATGGAACTAATGCTAATAATGAGATGAAACAAGGCACATATGATAGTCTTATACATAGCCACACGTGTGCTAAATCTAAATCCGATAGCATTATTTTTTTCGCGTTTTACGATTTTTTGAAATTTTTGCTGTCATTATTGCGGGTTAATGACGTCATAAACAATTTATTTTAGGAATAGCACAACTAAAGTGGTAGATCGATTTTTGTAGCATAAATACACTGGGAGCTACGATGATAACAGACACACACATACAGACTGAAAACATAAAGAAAACCACTCAGGAGGCTTTAAAAACGCAAGAAACGGATAATTCCGGTTTCATCCCGGTTTCGGACTTTTTTTGCAAACACAATACTTTTCTATATACCTACGGTATAAATGAGGAAAAGTAAAAATGATTTGCTAGGTATATGTAGGCCTAGCCATAAAGCGTTAGGAAAGTTTTCAGGGAAACCTTCTTTCCTTATGATAGATAATATGACATAAATTCGTAATATATATAATATATATATATTATATATTTCAGACAAACCACCTTCCATGACCCTTAATCTTGATAGATCTTGGATCTTGATCTTATGATAGATAATATACATAAATTCGTATATATATATATAATATATAATATATATATATATATATATATATTATATATTACGAATTTATGTCATATTATCTATCATAATTATCTCTTCTTCTCTCTCTCTCTCTCTATATATATATATATATATATATTATATATATAATATATATATATATATATAATATATATTATATATATATATATATATATATATATATACATACATACATATTAATATATAATATTATATATTATATATATATATATATATATTATAATATATTATATTTCAGACAAACCACCTTCCATAACCTTAATCTTGTAAGCTCATTTTTACTTTGGAATCTCGCTGTAAGTGTTACGTTATAGTTTGAATGGTAATGCTCAAGCCAAATTATATTCATTGCTTGTTCTCTTGTTTATTATGATGTCATGGAATAAAAGCAATCATTATGACGAGAAGAGTGAGTCAATGTTACAAGGACGCTGATATCTCATGATGTAACACTGATATTCTCATTATCTGGCCCCGTACCAACCTATTAATTAAATAATAATAATCTGGTACCTCGGAACTTTTCCTCATCGTATTGGCTGCGCTCATCCACACTTCTTCGGACTCCCTTCGCTCATCATCAGAACCTACAAATCGCATAATTTGCGCGTTTTAGGAATTTTCGAATTTTTAGCCGAGTCATCATTTCCGGTAAATGATCGAGTCATTATTTTATAGATAGCACAACTAAACCTAAAGATTGATTTTTTTTATCAAGTTTTAACTTTTTTGAATAATTACGTTGGGTGCTATGATGATAACAGACACACACACACACATACATAAAGACGGAAAATGTTATGAAAATCACTCATTAGATCTTAAAAACTCACTATTGAGGTAAAATCCTGGTTTTGAATTGTTTTGGAAATCAATGCTTTTCCTACGATATAAATGTGGAAAAGTAAAAATTTGCATTTCGATAGTTACTATAACCAGACCTGCCTTGAGATTGTACTCTTGTACTTCTATTTATACTTTTTACTCTCTATTGGGTCAATCATATCAAGTGTCCCCAGACTTGGTGCTCTAAAAAATAGATTTGATAAATTATTTTGCTATTGATACCCATATCTATGGTGAGTAAAAAAATGACCAATATAAATTTTTTATGGTCACCCGTTCTTTTTTATGGTCACTTTTATGGTCTCCGACCCTAAATTAGTGATTTTTGACCTTCAGATAAGCAGCCGATACTCGGTTTCTCGCTTGTACTACAGCAAAAATAGGAACGGGATCTGTTTTAAAGCAAGCTTTGAGACATTTGGCCCTTTGACACTTTTACTCTATGACCGCTCCTTGGGGGCAATGGGGGCTCCAAATTTTAGGGTTCTTAAAAATATATGAAAATTTTAACATTTTTTTAATATGAAGAAATCTGAATTATAGCTCCCCAATTTTTTTTAGGAAGTTTAAAACTTTACTGTAAAAAAACAAGCAATTCAACAAAATTTTCAAAGCATTAAATTAATTCGTTTATGAGTTATGATTTTTTGAAAATCGATATTTTTTAATTTTTGGTCATTTTTTGACCTTTAATATCTCACTTGGACATGTATACTTTTTAATAAAATCATATCACAAAGACCCCTTACCAGTGTCAACATAAACCACCAAAAACATTCTTGTGTATTTGCCCACAAGCAAAGTTATAGCTAAATCATGTATGTGTGATTTCCAAATATTAATAAAATATATATTTTTTTAAAATGTGAAGCAACATAAAATTAAGTACTTCCAATTTTTTTAGGAGTTACTTACTATAAGACAAGCCATCAACAAAATTTTCAAAGCATTAATATAATTCGTTTTATGAGCTATGATTTTTTTGAAAATCCAAAATTTTTTAATTTTGGTCATTTTTGACCTTAATATCCCTTGGACATGTATTACTTTTTAATAAAAATTACATCACAAAGACCCCTTTACCAGTGCCAACATTAATCATTAAAAACATTCTTTGTGTATTTGCCCACAAGCCAAAGTTATAGCTTTCACATGTATGTGTTGTTTTTCAAATATTGAAAAAAAAAATTTTTTTTGGATATTTTGAAAAATTACACATACAATGATTAAGCTATAACTTTGCTTGTAGGCAAATTACACAAGAAATGTTTTTAATGATTAATGTTGGCACTGGTAAGGGGTCTTTGTGATTAATTTTTATTAAAAAGTATACATGTCCAAGGGAGATATTTAAGGTCAAGAATGGACCAAAATTAAAAAATGTGGATTTTCAAAAATCATAGCTCATAAACGAATTATATTAATGCTTTGAAAAATTTTGTTGATTGCTTGTCTTATAGTAAGTAACTCCTAAAAAAATTGGGAGTACTTAATTTATGTTGCTTCATTTTAAAAAAATATATATTTTTATTAATTATTTGGAAAATCACACATACATGATTTAGCTATAACTTTGCTTGTGGGCAAATACACAGAATGTTTTTGGTGGTTTATGTTGACACTGGTAAGGGGTCTTTGTGATATGATTTTTATTAAAAAGTATACATGTCCAAGTGAGATATTAAAGGTCAAAAATGACCAAAAATTAAAAAATATCGATTTTCAAAAAATCATAACTCATAAACGAATTATATTAATGCTTGAAAAATTTTGTTGATTTGCTTGTCTTACAGTAAGTAATCCTAAAAAAATTGGGAGCTATTAATTCAGATTTCTTCATAAAAAAAAAATGTTAAAATTTTCATAATTTTTAAGAAACCCTAAAATTTGGAGCCCCCATTGCCCCCTCAAGGAGCGGTCATAGAGTAAAAGTGTCAAAGGGCCAAATGTAGCTCAAAGCTTGCTTTTAAACAGATCCGTTCATATTTTTGCTGTAGTACAAGCGAGAACCGAGTATCGGCTGCTTATCTGAAGGTCAAAAATCACTAAATTTTAGGGTCGGAGGACCATAAAAGTGACCATAAAAAAAGAACGGGTGACCATAAAAAATTTATATTGGTCATTTTTTACTCACCATAGATATGAGTATCAATAGCAAAATAATTATCAAAATCTATTTTTTTAGAGCACCTTTTTTTATTTTTTTTGGGACACTTGATATGGATTGACCCTATTATTTAATGATTTGCATGATGGTCTCCATATTAGTTTTTTAGTAGGATGAGTGGGTACAAATGAGACAATGTGATATTGTTTTTACAGAACTATATTTCGCTCCACTCTGAGCATATTCATGTTACATGTTAATACCTAAAAATAAAAACCTTAAATAGTGAATAATTCATAATAAACAGGGAAATCTAAAAAAACTACTCATGCTGTTAAAAATTAAGAAAAAAGAGGTAAAAACTTACATACCGTTAGGATAGTCTAACTAAGTTAAAATCAAGGTCTGAATAATGTTACAAATCCCTAAAAATAATAGCAATATATTACCAATTGAAAATAACTCATAAAAAAGAAGGTGAGTAAAGACTGATAAGGATAATCAAAACAAAATATATTATAAGATGCTAACTTACTGTTAACACATGCAAAAATCGAAGTGCATATCTACACTAAATATACTAATGCCACTGCTACTACACAAAAACAGCTAAATTAAATAAAAAACTACTAATTTGAAAAAAAAAATTGAACTACTTAAGCAGAGATCAGTACAGAAAATGATAAGGTGAAAAATTATTTTAAAGGATAAAATGCTAAAGTTAATATGTTGTAAACAAGAATGTCTACTAAAAAGAAAAGGAAGATAAGTTTATTCATTAGAATCGTTCATGATTATGCCTGCGTAGTATTTATTGAAATCCTTGGCATCGCTTTTAAAGTTGATGTGGTTCGTTTCAGTAGAGATATGCATGGCCTCTAATAATAGACGTGCTATTATTTGTAGGTAATTGTAACATTATTCAGACCTTGATTTTAACTTAGTTAGACTATCCTAACGGTATGTAAGTTTTTACCTTTTTTCTTAATTTTTAACAGCATGAGTAGTTTTTTTTTATTTCCCTGTTTATTGTGAATTATTCACTATTTAAGGTTTTTATTTTTAGATATTAACGTGTAACATGAATATGCTCAGTGTGGAGCGAAATATAGTTCTGTAAAAACAATATCACATTGTCTCATTTGTGCCCACTCATCACTACTCTCTATTATATTCTCAGTCGAAATCACTTCGTCACTTCTTGTCGTAGAGTTGAAATTTTCCACACATGCTCGGCAAATCATGCTTACTTGTTAATCTTCATTTTAAAACATTTTGACGCGTTCTGCAAGTTTTAAAATATAGTATACCTAATTTGGTGCTATTCTGAAGAAAGTTAAGGCCAGGGAATATAATATAATTTTAGCGGGATACAAATTTAATTTTGTGACGTCACAAGGTCAATAGGTAAACATTATGCATTAAAAAATAAGATAACGAACTTGATAATACAGGTTAGTTAAAAAAATACGGCGCGGTGGTCCGCATGTCGGGCGAATTTCCTTAGAAATGCGTGTTTCCGTGCGTAACCATCCGTTTCTTACTTAAGGTTCCGGTTTATGGTTTATAACTAATGCAAATGCGCAAGTTATCAAGCACTACCTATTTAATTAACAACCTTATTGAAAACCAGGTTTATGTGATGTCATCAACCAGGATTCTCTATAAAAGATTCAAAAATTCAGACTAGAAATCAAGATTATTATTTTTAACAGCGAAAAAAGTCCATATTTATATTTTTTGGATCTCTGAATCGAATGAAACAGGCCCGAAGTCTATAAAACCATTTTAAGAGACCGAAAAGTAAAAAAACAAGGCAAATTACCGGAAACAAAAATTATGGTTGATGAAAATAATAATAATTTCAATTAGGGTGTTGTTTTCAATGTTTTTTTGGGGGCGCTAAATGGAATAAAATCAGTCCTGAGCCGAAAGTTCTTTTTAAAGAGCCAAACAGACCAAAAACTGAGGCCAATTACCAAAAAACCTAAAATATGGCCGGTAAACAACATATTTCAAATAACGAGTCGTTTCCAATGCTTTTTGTGCCTGTGAGTTGAATGAAAATGGTCCATAGTCGACACGAGCACTTAAAGTATGCAAAGCAGGAGTACCAAGGTTCAAATCCTGGTAAGAACAACAATTTTTTATCGTTTTATTTACATTATTAAAGTATATAGCTACAAAAAATTCTGGCGTGGTGGCCCACATGTCGGGCGAATGCGTGCTTAACAATCTATCTCTTGCTTAAAGTTCCGGTTTATGCTTAAGCAGTCACTTAATTATCAAATAGTACTCGTAACTTATTTTATCTTTATTTTCCAAAGGACATACAAAACTATGCCCCTAAAATTATTAGTGCATATCATTATTTGCACTTTTTTAAAGCTCGGTTAGTGTTTATCTTTGAAGGTTTTAGCGCATTTCCTTTGAAAGAATACAGAAAAATTGTTACATTTTAGATAACTAGGACGTGACGTAATGTTACAATATAGGTGTTGTTAATGTTAAAATTTACAAGTTTACTGTGTATGTCAAGGTTTAGTCTACAAACCATATCCGGTAACGACACTTAATTTATTAAAACAAGAATGACAGCTACGTATATTTGGCATTTGATGCAATTCTGAGCTTTAAAATAAATAATGGAGTAACAATACAGAAGAAATGTATTAGAACACACTCATTAATATTTTATCTACAACTATAAACCTATTAGTCTTCAAAATAACTAATGACATGGGTATGAC